>QFET01008672.1:0-54981 GCA_003316355.1 Tuber calosporum | reverse complement strand
TCTTGCAGAGAGGAACTACGATAAAGATAAGTCTGAGGTTTAGTAGAAAAAAGTCTTTGCATCACAGGACAACCAGGAATTAAATGTATCAAGTGGTAGTGAATATATTTTCCCCAAGACATCAATGCCAAGTAAGAGCCTCAATCCTAGGTGAAAATATTTTGGCAAGAGCTGACGCCAAAAAAGAGCCACAAGCTCAAGTTGTGGTAAAAATATTTTCACTAAGATACCAATGCCAAATAGGAGCCTCAATACTAGGTGAAAATATTTTCGTAAGAGCAAACGCGAATAAAGAGCATTCAGTTGTAGTGAAAATATTTTCAGAAAGACACCAATGCCGAGCAGGAGCCGCAAGATGCTGCAAAAATATATTCTGCAAGACAGCTATGCTAAGTACAAAACTCCAGCCCAAGTGAAAAATATTTTCATCCATACAGTAATGTTGATTAAGAGCTTCAAGTTGTAGCAAAATTATTTTCTCAGTGTCAAACATTGCTTAGGTAATAATTTTCGACTAGATTAAGGTCAATTTTCACTGTTATCAAATTTACTTCATTTTTCCGCCTCAACATTGGTAACCAATTTTCTTTAACAACAAAGAAGTTTCAACCACCATTACTATCTACAACTTCCAAATTTTACAGCCGTAATACGCGGAAAAGCACAAGTAATATGTCCTCGAGTCTCGAGGAGGGCTGCTAGTAGACTGTACTCAAGGCCATGTGAAGTCTGTACACAAGGTCTTGCCAACCATGCAAGTATTAAGCAAGGCAGAGCAATCAAACACAGTGAGTGGACACATAATGGGGGAAAGGAAATAGCCACTACAAAATTATCTGACCGAGATAGGAGAAGTAAGCAATCAGGTAGCCTCGAATGAGTTAGGAGACGAGGGAAGAGATAGAGATAGACAAATCCCTACCCAATGGCAAGACCAGAGGGTGTGGAAAGCTGCCAGAAAGACATCGTGATGATTTCTCATGGTGTTGAGGTTTCAATGGCTGGGTGTGTATTGGATTTTGAGGATAAGCATCTTTGTGAATAATATTTTCCTATTTTATCTATTCTCTAGTAACTTCTAAACATATTAGGCCATTATTCCCTACTTCTCCATAATCATACACTTTCTACCTACATTTTGTAATGATATCTCTCAACCCCTGCAAGAACCTTTTCTCATACAGAATCCAGTTGGGAATTCTTCCTAGTTCAAACTATTACCTTAATATGCAAAATATGAACTTATATATGTCTACTGCGGCAGAGCTGAACTGTGAGAACTAAACCTGATGTTGTTTCAAAGAATGAGGATTAAAGTATTTTCATCCCTGGTTGAGTCTGGATAAATAAGTATGGGTGCACTTTTGCTAAAATGACTACACTTTCTGGTTGCCACTAATCTTGTTATATAACTGTAACCCGTTATCAGATTATTGAGTAGCCTCTGAACCCTCTGCAATATAATACAAGCATTATTAGTCCACCCTTGCTCCAAATTTAAACTTAAATATCTTTCAATAGGCAAAAGGTATCCTCAATTATGCTGCTCCAAGCTGAAAGTTATACAACAAGATTAGTTGGAACCGAAATGTGTAGTCATTTGGGCAAAACTGAACCCTTATATGTTTAATAAATATTATAAGGTTAAATATGATGTTAGGTGACTAAAGGGTGTACCAACAGGCATTTCAAAAAGTGATGCTTATGTAATCTGTAAGAGCTTTTTGTTTTTGTCTAATTAGGGTCTTAATAGGCTAGTGTTCAACTTGCATCTCTAGTAAAATACTTTTATAATTTTTACTTATTTTCAAAACAAACTACGTTGCTATATGATAGGTTATAATTGAATCTATTATTTAGCAATAATATCACATATTATTCATTTTTGAACATAGCTTTCCTTTAAAAGTACTACTAGCATATAAGAACAATTTATCATGAAATCCAAGCAGCGGAGAGGGCCATTTGTAGTTAATAAAGTTACCATGTGTATTCGAGCATGGCAACAAAGGCTACAAGAAAGATAAACACAAGTAAGCTCTATATATTATGTTAAACTACAGTAGCAAAATCTGATACCATTATTAAAACTTTCCACTCTAATACAGTCTCTTCCTCTCAAGATAATGAAAAACTTGTTGGCCACCACTATTCTTCACATAGGCATATTAGTGAGGCATATTTGTACAAATATAAGCTCTAGGATTATGAACTTGTATTTGTTTTCTGTAGAGGTGTATATTAAATATATACTTGCTGTTTAAAAAATTAAAGTCTTATTCTCAGAAAAAGTAATATTCAAACAAAACTTTAGGAATTCATTAACCTTATCCACTCATATCAATAATACAACTTGCCCTGATAATAGAAGCATTACTTTATGTAACAACGCTTGGTACTTCTGGTAGTTGTCTCGAATCTGACTAATCCTGCTATTATATGATATGAGTGCTGATATACGAAATGTGGCCTGTTACATTAAACCTAAATATGGATTGTTCTATTAACCAGTTTTCATAGCCACTAAACCTTTTCCTAAAATGTCTTGTATAAACTTGCTGTTACAGTCTATATGTATTGGAGTGAAAATATAAACCCTCAAAAATAAATAATTCTAATACTAGAAATGCCTTATAAATATTTTCCATATAGCTTTTAATAATAGCTATTTATCAATATAAAAAAGACAAATAGCAATTATGTTTCAATTTTCACTATGATAACTATTAAATGCAGTAAACATTTAGAAAACCATTTTTTAGTATCATCAGAAGGTACTTTTAAGGGCCAAAAAGAATTGATTGTAGTAATGCTAATTTGTTGAGTTAGTAGACAGGACTACTTTTCGCATATTAGTACTCAAGTATACAAACCAATTCTATATACCAGTCACACTTTATATTTTAGTTATTCTTCATTACTACTGTATCTATAATATACCTATTAAATTAGAGAATATCTTATTTCTTAATTTAATCTGCTATAATGATATTAGTAGTTATTTAAAATTATTGATTTCATAGGTCTATAGTAAGTTTTTCCATATATGGGTCTTGATATGCAAAAAGTAGTCTTCTCTACAAAGGTAACAAATCTGCTTCAAAGCATTCAATACCTGTAGAACCTTAAGAGCACCTTCTAACCATCATAAGAAATATTAGTTAATTGATTTGGTGCCTAAATTAGGTGTTGTAACTGGGGCAACCAGAAGGTAAATGGATTTTAAGATTACAACTTCACCAAAAGACTGAAGGTAAAGTTAACAGGAGGTAAAGTAAAAATCAATGTATCTAGCGGTAAAACTTAATATCATTAACCGGGAGGTTCACTCACTTCAAGTTCTTTGAGAAAGGATATTTGGTTATCCGTATAGAGTGCCGTTGGCATTTACTTAAGTAGAATTATAAAGCCAATAACCGATATCCCTACCTCGACAGTTAAAGAGCCCCCTGCTCTGAGTAAGGTATATCTGAAACTTATCCCATTGGGAATTTACTTTAAGCTTTGTAGGTTGCTTGAGTGAGATAAGTGTTTTCTATCTGCAAGGCGATCCACAATTCATTATAAAAATGTGTGCAGGAGGGAAAACTCTCTTCAATCGCTGGCATGTCAATGGCCAAATGACAATTGGACTTTAGGCTCATATCAAGTTATAAGACTCTGCAACCCTGCAGCAGTTTCGTCTATAAGAGCACTTTTGGAAACAATATCTATTTAGCCTATTGGTAGAATATCTTAGGAGTGTGTGGCTACTTGTTACAAACCTATCCCTAGTCTGCCGGAAAAGGCACACTATCTTCTTCAACAGCAACAGGTAACGATACGTACCACTGGTCTTACCACTTGTCAGGTCTCGTAGCCTTACGTTTCCTTGAGAATGCAGAGTCCTCTCACTCCTAGCCCTTGCCACTGCTTCTGGGCGATACGTTCTGTTAATCACCTTTCGGTCGGTGTTATAAATGGATGGTCGTAATAAGAGTAAAGTATAGATCGAACTAATAAGTAAAATATAACATAGAAAGTAACTTAGGTGGTTGCATGAAGAGCTAGCTATCTGTCCTTTTTTCTTTTTTTTTTTTTTCTTTTTTTTATATATATATATCATGTATTGCTTGTTAAGGTACAAGAACTCGCATGCATCGTGAGATATGGCGTAAAGAAAACCTTAAATCCAAAATGAACAAACATAGGAAACAACACCCCCAAAGCTCCTAGTAGTGCCTTGCATAAGACACGTCACCACATACGGTTAATCAAAAAGTTAATGAAACAAACAAATGCCCGAGGGCCAACTTGTAACACAAAAGGAAGCACAACCACAAACACCCAGGCAGACCCAAGCCAATGAAAATCTAAGCTAAAGCGGCCGAGGCGGAGAGGAAGAATGAAGGAGAGGGGCCACAGAGGAGGCAGGGGAAGAGGGGAAGATCATTGGGAAAGGGGAGCGGCGACTAGGGATAGGCATAAGGGGGGGGAAGGCGGTGCCCGTCTCGCGGATAAAGCGACCGAGGGCAAGAAGGAGCGGGAGCGAGGACCAGAGAGGGGTCTCAGGGCCAATGTCGGTGAGACCTACAAGGTGGAGTGACCGTTCTAGGGCCGTTGAGGGACAGCGAAGGATGGCATGGCTGAAAGCCTCATCCTCCTCCCCACAACGGGAGCAGAGGGTGGGAAGGCCAACCGAAAACCAGAAGGGGTGGGCCGCACGGTAGCGCTTGTGTGAGCGCATCTGATGCACGCGCCCGGCAAAGAACTTCCCAAGGCCCATGAAGGGGTGAGGCGACAGGTGCCTGGGGAAACGATAATAATCGCGAGGAGGAGCGGTCCTGAGCCAGTCATCCATAAGAAGATCAAGGGCCTTCCGGCGCAGTACATGGTAGGCAGAGGTCATGGCTGTCGCAGGCGGCAGGGGGGGGGAGAAGGATACTAGATCCGTCCTAATCAACGTGGCAAAGGATAACGAGCCCAAGAGTGGTAGTGCCAAATGAGCCAGAGTATCAATTGGAAGGTGTGTGCGTACTGGGAGTGTAGGGGGGGACGTCGCCAGCTCAGGGGCATAACATTGGCGGGCAGACGCCTACACAGGTGTTGGAATGAATCTGGTGCACGGAACTGCAACAGCGAAGGAAAGTCAGGAGGAAGGCGAGCTGCAGTAGGACTGGCAGAGGGCATGAAGGACACCAGCCGGGGGGCGGCCATGCGGCGACGGTGCCTGGCCAAGGAGGCGACTGGGGGGAGGCAGGATTCTGCAGAGAGGATCGGGGTGGGAGTGGATCGGAAATAGTTGGTTATCCAATGCTGAACAGAACGCCAAAAAACCACCATTGATCCAGAAGTGAGCGGGAGGGCACCAGAAGGTCTGCTCCATAGAGGAGGATTGGTAACAGAAGGGAGACGGCCAGCCTGTGGCACAAATGGGGGGAGAGGCCAGACCCTGGGGGTGACAGCCGCTGAACAGTGGAAAAAGCGCCCTGGGCAAGAGAGAGGGGTCGGGAAAAATGAGCGTGAGTGGAGAGAGAAGGGGTAAACCAGTAACCCAGCCATCGGACTTGGGACTGCAGGGAGAACAAAAGTGAATCAATAGCGATTGGAGAGAAGTCAAGTGCCCCCCGCTGAAGTGGAGTCCTACAATGCATTAGCTCAGTCTTGGGGACCGAGAAGGACACACGACGAAAGGAGGCCCTGCGCTTCAGACGGGAGTAAATGAGCTGTAGGGAGCGAATATTGCCCCGATAAGAAGTAGATGCCACAGTGATGGCGAAATCATCAACATAGGAAAGAATATGCCCCCTAGGGACCGAAAAATGCATGGAGGAAACATAAATAACAAACAACCAAGGAGACACAGGCGACCCCTGAGGGGTGCCCACGGAAACAGGGGAAAAGGTGCTTGGAGAACCTTGAAACAGTAAGGAACAAGTGCGACCAGGGAGGAAAGACCTGACCCAGGCCACAAGATAGTGATTGACCCCCTTTCTCTTGAGGGACTCGGCCAAAACGGATGAGTCGACATTGTCAAAGCCACCCTTAATATCAAGGAAGAGGGTGGAGACCTTGAGGCGTGGACGTTGAAAGGAGCGGACAGTGTGAACCAAAGAAGCACACGCGTCAAAGGAGGAAAGACCAGGAAGAGAGCCACACTGATTAGGACTCAGAAGCCCAACGGCACGAGAGATTGGCTCCAGGCGGGGGGCGACAGCTAGCTATCTGTCCGTGACCCTCCTCATATAGGTGCTCTTCCCACAACCCTAACCCTGGTAAGTACACCTTGAGTCCCCTCCGTGCTATGACTGCCGTGTGAGTCATAGTAGAACAAACATCCTATGACTCATAGCTTGAGTCATGTTATACACACCTCATAGTGTCCAATTCATATAATAGCTCCTGTGCGCTAATCACGTCACTTGCGTGAATCCCCAGACTCATGCTTGTAGTTAGGTGCGAAAGTCATAACATCATATGACCTCACAATCGTTTGGTCATGAAACCATAAACATAAGTCTAACCAAACACCATAATCATAAATATCTCACAAATCGTGAGTCATATGAAACATTCCATATTGCTAAGTCACGATTTGTGACAATAGATCCTCTCTCCCCTCAGGTTGAGTCCCATCAATCTATTCACCAAGTTTTATTACTTGGTTCCCATATCTTGTCGCGTCGCGACTGAACTTCCTTAAAATTTGTTACGTTGTGCGAAACTGTTTCCTGACCATTTCCAATGTCTGGTCTGCCACCTCGATACTTCGCTTTTGGTGGGCAATGGTGGCTTGTTGCACTTTGAGGGTCTCCTCCAGGAGTCTAATCGTTCCTTGGGCTTCATCTAGTTGGTTTTCCCAACCCCAAATATACCAGTAGAGGCATTCGATATCTGCCTGGGTGTGTTGGCTTTCTGTGTCGTCATTTCTAGTTTCTTTGCCCCTCTCCTACCTTCCCCTCCTGTCTTTCGTGCGCTGAGCATCCTTCCTGCTCAGAGCTTCTCTTTCACCCAACACCCTGGGGTAGTATCCCGCCTGGATCTTCGTATCTCGGTGGGCTCAACGCTCATTTCGGTAACACTCCACCCATCTCATTTCTGCATGTGGTTGTTTTGGCTAGTGACTGACCTCTTCCTTGTCTCCTCTATGGACGTTGCAATGCTCGTCATAGTATGCCGTCCCGCTCATTGCGTTGTCTTCTGATGCCCTTTGCCGGTCCTCTACCGTCACATAGCTGCCACTGGTTCGCGTGATTTCCGCATTGGTTCTCCCAAACCGTCGTTGATTGCAACCTGTTTGATTTCAACCTAGCGTTGGTTTATCTGGGTATCGTTTGTGAAAGTGTTTGATTGCATTTTCCATGTGTTCGAAGATTTTTCCTGTGTACCAAATTTTATCGTGATCAGGAGAATATCTTGACCACTTCGCTCGATATTGGAGTCTTCCGTAATGTAGTCGTGAAACCACTATTTCTTCAAGTTCGTATTCTGTTTCGCCTTCGATTTCGATTGGTGGTGGAGGTGACTGGATTTGTGATTGCAATCTTTTGTCTTGGTAGGGTTCGAGAAGTGAGATGTGGATGGTGTTGTATATTCTCATTGATGGCGGAAAGTCCAGCTTATATGGACTGTTCCGCACCCTTGCCTAGATCTTGAACGGTCCCATCTTTCTGTAATCAAGTGTCTTGCATGGTCTTGTGGTCCTTATATTCCGTGGTAGGAACCATACCATGTCTCCTGATTTCAAATTTGGAAGGAGTTTTCTGTGTTGATCGTAATTCTCTTTCTGTCGAAGTTGTGTGGCAACCATTTCCTCGCGTATGGTATCATGCCATTGGTACATTTCGTTCGCCGGTATCTTTCGGTCCTGTATCAGATGACCACTTGCGTCATGTTTCTGATGTTGTCCGTAGTTTGCAAAGAAGGGTGTTGTCTAAATTGTTTCTTATTCTCCGTTATTGTATGCAATCTCCGCAAAGGGTATTAGTTCGGTCCAATTATCCTGTTGATAATTGACGTATGCTCTCAGGTATTGTTCAAGTGTGGCGTTGATTCTTTCTGTCTGTCCATCCGTTTGCGGGTGGTAAGCCGTGCTCAGTTTCCTTTCGATTCCCAACCTCAGGGCTGTCTAATTCCATACGTCAGAGGTGAACAGTGTTCCCCTATTGGTGATGATATCATGCGGCAATCCATGTAACCGCAAGATTTCTTTTGCAAAAGTTTGCGGCAAATGTTTTGTTGTCATATCATTCCGGGATGCAATAAAACGACTTATTTTTGTCAGTCTGTCGATGACTACCAAGATAGCATCATAGCCACCCGATTCCGGTAAATCCGTGATAAAATCCATAGATATTGACTTCCATGGCCTATCTGGTGCTTCATTTGATTGTAGTTGACCATACGGAGCATGTCGGGATGATTTCCTTCTTTGGCAAATGTCGTACTTCTTGACATATCTCTTGATCGCTTCTTGCATTCCACGCTAGTAATAACTGCTGCTAATGAGTTCCGTGGTCTCGCTGTCCCTCCATGTCCTGCTTGTAGAATGTCATGATTTTTCTGATAAGTTCAGTCCTTTTCTGTTCCTCTTCTGGTACCCAAATCTTGTTCTGGTACCAAGGCATTCATCCTTCCCTTGACATAGCCCCTGGGATACATTCTTCATTTCTTTTATTCCTTGTTCCAATGCTTTTCTTATCTCTAGTATGTGAGGGTCCTTCCCACTCTGTTCCTTAAGATTTCTTATCTCTTCTCTGGGAAAGCTAATCCTATCCATTTCCTGCATCCTAATCTCCTTCAAGTATTTTTCTTGTGGTAATAGGATCCTTAGTTTCTGTTTGATCCTGTCGTCATCTTCTTCTGGCACATCTTGACTTCTCCTTGTCAATGCGTCCGATTTGCTGCTTTCCTTTCCTGGCCGATATTCGATCCATATATTGTATTGGCTTAACTGCTCGTTCCACCGGATATGTCGTTCATTAAGATCTTTTGTTGTCATGAAAGGAACCAAGTTCTTGTAGTCGGTGAGGATCCTTGTCTTGTGATGACTTGCCAACACATATCTTCTCCATTCCTTGACTGCCTGTACTATGGCCAATAGTTCTTTTTAGTGAATATCGTAGTTGCATTCCGCATTCGTCATTGTCTTTGATCGGAATGCCAACAGCTGCCATTTCTCGTCTTCGCACTGTTGCAATAAAATTCCCGAACCGCCATACTTTGATGCATCTGGTTCGATCATGTCCGGTCTTTCCGCATTGTAATAGGTGAGTACGGGTGCTGAAGGTATTTTTTATCTCCTTGTATCGAACGCCTCGCTTTCCGCTGTACCCCACTTCCATTTTGCATTTTTCTTTGTCAGATTGTATAGAGGTTTTGCTCTCCTGCTAAAACCCACGATAAATCTTCTGTAAAAGTTGCAGAATCACATGAATCTTTGGATAACGGTCTTGTTCTTGAGAATTGCCCATTCCCATATAGCTGCCGTCTTGATAGGATCCATCCGGACTCCTTCTTGGTCAATAATAAATCCTAAGTATTCCACTTCTGACTTCTGGAATTCACACTTAGAGGGCTTAATTCTCATCCCGGACTTTCCAATCTCATCCAGGATATTTCCCACGTCTTTCTAGTATTGTTCCATTGTTTCTGTGTACACCAGTATGTCATCCAAATATTCTATGCAGGATATGTCGAAGAATCTGTGTAACGTTTGATTGATCCATCTCTGTAATGTTGCCGGTATGTTGCTTAAGCCGAATGGCATTACCAAGTATTCATAAGTTCCGTATCATGTCGCAAATGTAGTTTTCCATTCATCTCCTTCCTTGATTTGCACATTGTGGTATGTATCCTTAATATCAAGCTTCCTAAAGTATCGGGCGTAGTTTAGCCTATCTAAGGTTTGCCGATGAGTTGTAGCGGGTACTGATCTTTTTTCGGGACTTTATTGAGTCCTCGGTAATCCACGCATACTCATAATTTTCCGTCTTTGTTCTTGACGAAAAGGATGGGTGCTCCTATTTCCGCGAAGGAGTCTCCTATCCATCTCCTTTCCAGATTCTGTTTCAAATAGCTTCTCAATTCATCCAGTTCCGCCACTCCTACTAGACATAACCTATTTGCTGGGATTGTCTTTCCTTTTTCTAAGTTAATCTCATGGTCCACTCCTTCTCTGTAAGACGGTAATGTGGTCTTTTCTTTCTCTTCGAAGAGATCCAGGTATTAGTGATATACCTCTGATATAATCCGTTCTAAGGGTTCTTTCCCTAGGTACCTTTTGGCCTTAGTAGCCAGCTCTGTAATGACATTCATTGTCTTCAAATCGCATTGGCCGTCCTCCTGGTTCCACTTGAGAATCCCTGAGATCTCTCCTCTTCTGGAGAACTTCCCAAAGGCTTGAGCCGAGATCTTGCAGATCTCTATTCATTTCTGGTCCGTTTTTGTTTCTTCCCAGGTAACCTCGGATTCGTTTCAGTCCCGATGTGTGTGGTGGTCCGTGCTTCCGAATCCTTTGTCATCTCATTCAGTCTTTGCAAGTTCTTCGACTTCCTTGCATTCACCGTCCACGTATCTTTGACATATTATTTCTGCTATCCTATAACTGGAATTGACTGTGTAGTCTTCGTCCCCGAGATTCCCCATTACTACATTCCGTTAACCTGTATAATCCACATCTATTACACCCGCGTTGGTTGTAAGCCTGTTCTTGACTGCTAGCCCGCTTCGTAGGGCAATGCGCTCATAAGTGCCCTGTGGTAATCCGATGGCTATTCCGGTTGGGATGACTTCGTGCCTTTTGGGTTGTATCATTGCTCTTTCGCTTGCGTAAAGGTCATGTCCTGCCGCCCTCACTGAGACTTTTGTTGGAATTTTCACCTCTTTAGTCAGCCTTCTGACTAGGATCCGTTGATCCTCTCTTGCCTGAACTGTTGAAAACTTCATATCTATATTCTCCTCCAGGGCTTCCACCTCTGGGACTGTGAAGACCCGTGTTGACTCTTTTAAACACCAGGTCGTGCATCTCTCACGATCAAACGTGATGGTCCCCTTTCCCCAATCAATTGCAGGGCTATGTTCTCTCAACCCTGGAATTCCAAGAACTGTATCATGGTTTTGTAAGTTTGCCACTCGGAAGGTAATCATTTCCGTATGGCTACCGATGTCCATAGGTACTGTTGTCAAATGAGTAACTGGACCCATCGCGCTGAGTTTGCTGTCCGCCAGGTAAATCTCTCATCGTTGTTTGGCTTTCGCCATAGGCATGCTATACTTTTCCCATACCTCCTTATCAATAAAGTCCTCAGTCGCTCCTGATTTAATCATCCCGTTGATGCTGATAATCTTTTCTCTGCCCTGTAGTCGCATTTTTACCATGACATAGTCGTTTTCGTGTTCCAATGATTCCGGGTTGTTTAGTGCGGCATAGATGTTTCGTATCTCAATCGGTTTCTATATCCCCTTGTCTCTCAAACCATCGCATACTGGGAACCGTCGTCTTTTTCCTCATCGATCTTTTCACTTTCCAGGTCCATTTCGCCGATCATTGTTCTTTGTTTCAATCGTGGGTTCTTAACCCTACTGACTGTCCTCGCCGAGTATTCTTTCTCATCTTTCGGGTTGGTGCAGTTTCTCATCATGTGTCCTGGCATTGCACATGCCATACACAGGTTGTTGTTTCGTCTCCTTCAATATTCGGTATTTGATATGTTTAGAGCTTGCCTTCGCATAGTCGCATCTAGGTCCTTAGGATCTCCGCGAGAGTCCTGTGGTCGTTGGGTCTTGATGGTGCCTTCATAGTTTCTGGCGTTATCATATGTTTTGGTTTTTGATCTTCCTTGGACATGTTTAATAATGTCCAAGCGGCTTTCCTGGTTTATGGCCCATACCGCCTTTTCCTCTATCGTCGTGAAGTCCTGGGCCCTCATGGCCCATGCGTTCTGAACTTCATCATGTAAGCCTCTTAGGAAGGCCCTTCCCAAGGTTACTTCGTCGTATTCTGCGTCTTGGGCCAATAGTAACAACTATTTGCAGAAATCAGTCATATTCTGGCTCCCATGCTTTAATTTCTTGATCTTATTTCTTGCCGTTTCCCAGGCATCCACGTCACCGAATTGGATGTGTAGGGTTGCTCGAAATTCTGCCTAGCACTTCCAGGTGGCTGGGGTCTTTCCTTCCACGTAGGGAGTAATCTATTTGCCTGCAGATTCCCTCAATAAGGATTTGGCAAAGTCTACTTTTAATTTGTCATCGATCTCTCCCCATCCTAGTGCTGTGTAGTACATAGCCAGTCGGACTAGCCATGCTCGTAGTTTGGTACGGTCTCCAGTGAAGGTATCTGGGGTTTTGATTTTTGGTGTCCGTACGGTCTGTTCCTGTCGATTTTCTGGAAATGTACGGATCAACTCTTGGAGCTGTTCTCTAGAAAGAGTTATCGTATCCACTAGTCCTACTGCCCCCGACATTCTGTGTATTGGCAATGCTCCCGAGCTGACTGAGACTGATCACGATCTTGCTTCTGGGATGACCGTTCTTAGAGGTCTTGGGGATCCTTCACCTGATATCTGGCTTAAAGCTTGTCCAAGTTCTGCTTGTAGTCCTAAGAAAGTCTGTTGATTGTCGAAGTCTAGTACTTCTGTATCTTTAGGTGAATCCGTTTTGTATTCGTTAAGTATCGCAAAAGACCCAACCAATTGTTACAAACCATTCCCTATTCTTCCGGACAAGGCACACTATCTTCTTCAACCGCAACAGGTAACGATACGTAGAGCTGGTCTTACCGCTTGTCAGGTATCATAGTCTTATGTCGCCTTGGGAACGCAGAGTCCTCTCACTCCTAGCCCTTGCGACTGCTCCTTAGCTATACGTTCTTTGAATCACCTTTCAGTTGGTGATATAAACAGATAGTAGTAATAAGAGTAAAGTATAGATTGAACTAATAGGTAAAATATAACATAGGAAGTAACTTAGGTGGTTGCGTGAAGAGCTAGCTATCTGTATCCTTGACCCTCCTTATATAGGTGCTCTTCCCACAACCCTAACTCTGGTGACTTTACTATGAGTCACCTCCTTACGATGACTGCCGTGTGAGACATAGTAACAAACATCCTATGACTCATTGCTTGAGTTATAGTCCACACTCCTCATAGTATCTAATTCACATAAAAGGTCATGTGCGCTAATCGCATCACATGTGTGAAACCCCTGACTCATACTTGAAGGTAGGTATGAAAGTCATAACCTCATATGACCTCACAATCGTGAGTCAAGAAACTATAAACATAAATCAAACCAAACATCATAATCATAAATGATCTCCCACATCGTGAGTCATGTGAAACATTCCATATTGCTAAGTTACGATTTGTGACACTACCCTGTAAGTGTCTTCAATGGAGTTGGCTAAATGGTAGCTAGCAATATCCTACCATTCATAGACCACTTTAACTATGATACGACTGAATATATAACCTACTCCCGAGTAATTCGAGAATCTCCAAGAGACTCTGAAGATATTATTTTGATAAATAGAGAAGTTTTGATGAATAGGTCTCAATAGTCAAAGTAAAAGGTATGAAACTAATACAGTGATTGTTCAACTTGTAATATTGGAGATGATAGTACTTTGAGGCTTTAGAATCTGAATCCTTGAAGGATTGCAGGCTCTTTGAATACAAAAGATTGTAGCTAGGAAAACTTAACAAAAGAGCAAACATCCTGTCCAACAAACATGCTAACAGAGGCAGCAGAAAAAAGTTAACCATAGTCTAAAAACAGATAGTTAAAAGTGATAGGATAGAGCTAACAAAATAAATAAATGAATCTAAACAAGTAGGGACAAGCAATGGCTAATACTATCCAAATCCAGTAATTATAGTAGGGGTATATCAATACTCAAATCTGTAGAAGCAAGGAGGAGGTAATGATAAGCGAAAAAATGAAACAATAACCTGTTAGGAAGTCATAACCAAGTAGGAAGTGACAACCAAATGGTAGCGCTTATCAGGTATAAACCCAAATAGGTAATCACCAGTACCAAGTCTGTAGGAATGGTAGAAACATAGTAGGATTTCATTACATTCCTATCAAAAAAAAAGTAAAATTAACAAAACAATAAGGAATGTCCTAAACCCTTTCATGAAAAACCTGCCTTTGAAGCATTCCACTCTATTTCAAAATATATAAACTTATCAGGAAACCTATATCGATCACTGGTATCAGGACCTTTCACCTTTATTAGACGTATAGTAGCAAAGACAATACCTGAAAGCAGTAAGCTTTCCATCTCACCTTTATCCCAGGTGAAGAGTGTTGTTCAGGTATCGGATTCTGAGTAATCTGAGTCTTGAAGGGGTTTCCAAAATCCCTCAGGTTCAAGCTAATGTAAATGGGGGGCATAGTCTAGTTTCTGGAGTGCCCTGGCAGTGAAAGTCTAGCCCAGGGACCAATGCAGTGTGAAAGGTATAGATTCATTTTAGATATCAAACCAGTAGGATCTGATGAGCGTGCAGGCCCTTTCTAAGTTGTGGAGGGGTTCCTATATTCCTTCAATTTCATTATGTCCTTTCGACTGGATCAAGAACAGTGTCTTTCTATGATAGATTCGATTTTTAGTTTAATTTCGATATCCTTCTGCTCTTGTCCACTAGCATCGATGCTGCAAAGCTCTTTGGATATGGGTTCAGGAATTACAGGGAAGGCTATGGGGTTTCGTTTTAGGTATATCTGAAGATGGATGCAATGGAACCATGGGTGTATACCAGCCATCACTGGGAGATGTATGAGTTAGTAGTTGTTGTGTCTGTCAGGCCCTTCGCTCAGGGATCAGGGTCCTAACTATGGTCCAATAAGGGTGTGATTTCGTCCAACTTTATAGACATAGGGTGCTGACTTGAGAATCACTTCAGTTTCAGTAAGGATGCTTGAAGCTTCAACCATTCATCTCTTCCCACTAGAGCTTGTTTAGCGTACTCTATCCTTCTTAAGTACATCACTTGCAGGTTCCTGGTAAATCATGTTCTGGGAACCAATCTCGTCTGCTACTATAACTGAAGTAGGAAGAAGACTTACACTAGGCAGGAGGATTGGTAGTCTGCCAAAGGTTATTTCGAAGGCGGAGAGTTCAGTGGTATCGATAATCTCTCTATTGATTGCACCCTGGAAATGACGTAAGGGATGAAGCCTCTTCGTTCATTTAGTGGGAACATAGTTTCTAAGGCTTTGAGGAACAGTTCTGATTCTTCGCTCAGTCTGTACATTGGTCTGATGATGGTTGGTTTTACCCATGATGAGATCAATATTGAGGTTTGCCATAAGCTGTATCTAAATGTGTGAGGTAAACTTGGGTATCAGTCCAAGATTTAGGAAGGTTAGGAAACTATAGATAGATTTGACTCGGTTGATTAGGGTATCAGCTGATTCGACAGCTGTGATGGTCTGGGAGATGGTTGTGAGGTTGGTAAAGTTACTGAATCAATCTAAGACAACCATGATGAGTTCACACTTGGAATCGTTAGGGAAAGCTTCTGCAAAGTCAATTGCAAGTGTGAAGAATAGGTGTCGGGGAAGAGCGACGTGTATAACTGATCCTTCGGGGACTATGGTATGTTGCTAGTTGTGCTAACATAGGTAGTATCTGCAGACATAGTCTTTGAAATTATTCCACATGTTGAGCCACTCTAAGTGTCTTAAAGCATATTCAAAATATTTCTACCAACCCATATGTGCCATTTGTTAGTGTGTTAAGGGCATAATTTCCCTTGAGATGTTTGCACCTTCATAGCTTGCTTCAAGGAGAGATAAGGACAGTCTCTACAGTTATCCTTCCGTTTTCTGATCAGAACTTCATCATATAAGAGTCCGTGTGTGTGATAGAGAGCCTTTGTTACTACCTCAATGTATGAGTCATTCTGTGTAGCATTTCGAATGCAGCAGTCCCACTTTACTTTCAAATAATTTGTTAGCTGAAAATCGCCAGGGTCAAGCTGGTGGGTGGACTGATCAATGAAGCAGTCCTCAAAATCGAAAAGTGCTTCTGTGGTGGGGAGATCCCTTTCTTGGTCAATATCCTAGATTTCTGCCTCTTTTACCATATCACTAACTGTATGAAAGACTAGGTAGCCTTCATCATCTTAGAGGGGAGTAGGAACTTCCTAACAGTGTTCCACTTTGCATTTGGGATTCAAAGGGGAGACAAGGTTGAAGGGAGAGTGAAAGGCAAGGGTTATGGAATATCGCGAGATCCTGAGTGAAACTATGCTGTATTCCTTCTATTCATATAGGTTTTGCATTTGTTCCTAACACAGGCACTCCAGTGCTTGGCTCTGTGTCTATTAGATTCAAGAAATTGGACCAGTTCGTTGAGTAGGGTTGAGGAGGGACTGGTGTGGGGGGAGCCTCAGGTTTGGTAGGTGTGCTAAGGAGGGCGATATTTTCGGAAGTAGTCACTACCAGGGATTCCAGGGGTGATACAATCCTGGATCTGTACAAAGTGGTTGGTGATAGTAACTGGATGCAGTGGTTAGTCCATATCTTCTAAATACTTGTTAATTCTCGCATCAAGACCAGAGATATGAGCTTTAGGTTGTAGAATAAGTACTGTTGCCAGGAATGGCTCTTGAGGGTTGCTGATAAAGGAGAAGGTCTCGACGATGTCACAAGCTTGAATTGCATTGGTTGCAAGCTCAACTGTATCTGCTACTTTGTCCATGAATGTTCAACAGAATCGGTCGGTTGACTCTCTTCTTTGAAGCTGGTGTGGTTTGAGCTGGTGCTATGATGTGAATTCCACATAGAGTAGGCTTAATGAGGAACAACATGAGTGTGTATTTGAAGAGTAAGAGCAGAATGGGAGTCTTGGGGATCGGCGATGTTGAGGTAGGTTTTTGATGCAGTGTTCTTAGTGGGGGAGCAGGGTTTTATAAACTTCTTCTCTCTAAGGTCTAGGTATATTGTCTGCTTCACTGGGCTGTCCTTATATATCCTTGATAATGAATCTGCAAGGGGATTGTCTTTTTCAGGTCTGTGTATCATATGAAAATCATAAGATTGCAGGAATATGCTTTGTCTAGTTTGGAAGTAACTGAGGTCAGTTTTCTTGAGGTTTGAGGATAGTGCCTTGTTATCAGATACAAAAGTGAACTTGGTGTCATATTGAATCAGATGGAATCCCTGAATGGTATCCACAATCACCAAAAGTTCCCATGTATAGCCTGGGTTTTGCTCTAAACTTGTTCTAAACTTGCTGCTGTAGATTGGGGCAGTGTATGCTGATTCAAGGAAGGGTACTTGGCCAACCCATGATCCTGATCCAACCATAAAGGCATCAGTAATAAGATATATTGGATGAGCTCTTATCTCATATGAGATGGGGCGGATAAGAATTGTATCCTTGTCAATGGCTTGACCTATTTAAAGGCTTCCTCATGTAGGGGTGGCTATTCAAACACTGGTTGGAAAAGAAGGTCAGAAAAGGGCTCAGTGGAAGCAGCAAGGTGTGGGAGGAATTGTACATGATATATTACAACTCTAATAGAGCTCTCAGCTTGTTTTATTGATTTTGGTGAAAGCCAGTGTTGGATAGATCAAATTTTTTCAGGGTCTGCATGAATTACTCTCACATATATAATATATCCTAGGAGTGAGAGCTTGGTGGTGAGGAATTTGCAGTTAGGTGGCGATGCTTTGATACAGTATTGTTTCAGTCATCCTAAGACTGAGCTGATTTGCGAAATATTGTCCTCAATTTTTTCTGAGTAGATGGTAATGTCAGCCATATATGCCCAAACGAACTTTCCAATAAATCTATCTATGACAAACTCTATCACTCTCATAGCTGTAGCAGGGGCACTGGCATCTCCTTGGAGTATAACTCTGCATGCAACGGATGCAAAGGTTGTCTTGATCAGGTTATTTTTCTCAGCGCTATGGATAACTTGAATTTGGAAGTAGTAATTTGCAAGGTCTATCGTGGATCCGAATATTGCTCTGGCAACAGTACTTTGTATCAAGGGTGGGTTGGGGATCTCTCTGTACTCCTTGATAGTAATGTCTATTGTGGGTACAAGGTCTGCAAGTAGTCTATTATCGCTGTTAGGTATCAACTTATAGAATATGTTGACTAGGTTGTTTGCCTTGTTTGGATAAATGATTCCTTTTGCTTTCCAGTCTTCGATTAATGCTGTGTAGACCGACATGATCATGTCAGGGAATGAGAAGAATCTAGGATTATGGCACCAAATTGGGTCTTTCAGCTTGATGTGGTTGTTGAGATCTTGCAAAGGTTGTAATTCCACTGTCTTCTTGCCAGGGAAAATTGTAGGAAACCCAGAAATGAGGCAAGGTATGTTTGATTCATTCATGGCTGAATATCATACATGAGTTACTTTCTTGCAGGATAAGGTGATTCCTTGATTAGGGAAGGTGATAATAGATTTTCTGGAATCTATTACTGGATGGTATGCAGTAAGGTAAGGCATTCCTAGGAAGATATCATAGTTATCCAGGGAATAGACTAGGACTTCAGAAATATTGCCGCATTGCTTGTCTATCTGTATGACAGGCTTTGCCACATCGTTGATTACAGAACGCGATCCTTTAATGGCTATTTTTTAATTCATAGGAGTCTCAAGGTCTCTAGTAGGGATTTAGTAAGTAGTGACAAACATTCCTGATATCATATTGTCTACTGTAGTTCCTAAATAGAATAGTGTCATTGCTTTGTGGCTATTGAATGGGATGTATACTTCAAGGGCTTGGGATTGAGTTCTACTATGTCCTGTATAGTTTGTGGTAACTGTAAGTGATTCCTTCATATGAGGATCGTCTTCCTAGGAGTGGTATATTCTCCTGACATTCTGGAGTTACCTGGATCAGCCAAATCCTCCATTTCCTCACAGCTAGCTGCTCCTATGCTACTTCTTCCCACAATAGTTATGAGAGTAGTATTAATGTTTTCTACAATAGTAACACTTCTTGTCTCTCCTGCAGTGCGACTTCTCAGTCTGGGATACTCTTGGAGGCGGAGAAGTATTGTTGGTCAACCTTGATTGATTTGGCTGGGTGCTATTCTGAGAGCACTTGGGTACTTGTTGGAAAACTGCATTAATGTTTGCATTTCCTTGAGGATTTTAATATCCATAAAGTCTTGTAGAGTGGCAATTGCATCACACTTTTCCGCTTTCTCTACTAGCTGCTAAAAGGATCTGTCTGAAGTGTTGTAGAGTTTTACTTCTCACTTGTACTTGAGAGCCATAGTATCTAGGTGTCTCTGGTTCGCTGAATAGTCCGAAATACTTCCTGGTTGGAGTCTATGTGTCTAGATTTCAAGTTTGACTACACTGTCTATAATCTTTACTGTTTTCCCACTGGTAGTTTGCTTAACTGGTTACCATTGGTAATAGATGACATATATATATATTGAGGGAAGGAAGTATGCCTCAAATTTGGGCTTGAGTCCAGCAACTATGTGGTCTTCTTGGGAGGCTTCATATTGGGGGAATTTATCAAAGGCTTTCTCCCTCCAATAGGCTCCATAGTCTTGCTGGGCTTCGTGGGCATCTTCAGTTATGTCAAAGCTTGTGATGTATTGATAGGTTTTGTTGAACAAAGAGTTGATTATCAATTGATGTGCCTCTATTCCTTCTGCTGTGAAAGTAAATAGTACAATCAATGTAGGACAATTATTTCCCTCTGGACAGACAGACATTGCAATTGGTCTACCAATTAGCTTGCATTTTGGACTTGATAAATCATCCGATGCAGGTGTTAGATCTCTTAGTTCTCTTGGTAGACTAGAGGGTCTTGGTGGCAAAGCTGGAGGTGCTGGTCCAAAAGCATCATCTGCCACCAGATCTGATTCTGATTCTGGGCTTGGTTCTTTCTTGGATTGGACTTCTTGGGAGAGCTGTTCTAAAACTTGGTCTTGGACTTGGTCTTGGGGTAGAGCTTGAGCTTAAGCAAGGTTTTGTGACTTGTCCTGGTCCTCTTCTTTGCTGCTGCTGGTATCTACTGAAGACAGTTCTGAATCCTCTGATTTTGGTACAGGTAGGGGTATTGGTGCTTGAGTTTGGGGTCCTGTGGAGAATGGTACAGATCCTCTAGTGAAGTGCCTTCAGGTATCTCTTGGTAACAAAATAGGTGCTAGCTAAGGTGAGCTTGTCTCGCCTGGAGTCTGCTCAAGGCCTTCTTGGAAACAGGGAGGTATACTAGTACAATAGGGAAAGGAAGGTGAAGGCTGATCAGTCCTTTGCAAAAGATCAAAGGTATACTTTAGTCTAGGTTAAAAAATGTCACCTATCTCCAAGTATCTAGATAGGTCTTCAATAGAGAGTTTAAGAGGTATGGAACTAAGAGACTGACCGATCAACCTGTACTATTAAAGATGACTGTGTGGTTAGGCTCTATAATGACAAAAGATTGTCGCTAGGAAAGTTCAATAAAAGTGCAAACATAGTATCCAACAAACATGCTAACAGAGGAAGCATAACAAGGTAAGCAAATTCTGTAAACAGTGATTTAAAACTGATGGGACAGGTCAAACAAAACAAGTAATAGAGTCCAAACAAGTAGAGACAAGCGATCCCTAATACTTTACAAATCCAGTAGATACAGCAGCAGGATAGCAATAACCAAATAGGTAGAAGCAAGGAGGGGGTAATGATAACTAGAACAAGGAATCAATAACCACTTAGAAAGTAATAAACAAGTAGGAAGGGACAACCAAATAGTATCGCTTATCAGGTATAAACCCAAATAAGTTATAACCCATAAAGTCTGGAGCAATGGTAAAAAATGTAGTAATCGTGTCAAGGTTGTGGTTGCACTACCACTCACATTTTCTCGTTGCCTCGCAATGGTGGGCAGCCTAAAAAGTGCCTGATAACCCAAGGGCAATTTGCGGCTCAATGGTGATTTGTGAGTTAGCATAGCAAAACCCCCGTAACCCAACCTCATCTCGTGAGCAACTTTTATTACTGAACAGTACATCCAAGTCAATGCAAATCCACTCATAGTATTTTCTATATACCTCTCTTCAAGTTTCCTAATTCGATAACAGATAAACCATATATCACTGTCAATCATCCCACCAATGTCAAACTCAGCACTAATACCACCCAGTCAACTGGTTGAACCAGGTGCTGAGTTCGAATCCCGCATCCTGGCAGCACTCACCATTCTTGATAATTTTGAGGATAATGCTCCAGATCTTTTTTCACTTGCGAATAGCTACGAAATTCCTTTAAGTAGAGTACAACCAACTTGCAAGGCAGTCGATCGAAACAAGAATGGCCAGCACACAACTAAAAGCTATCTGTAGAACAAGAGGCTTCTGTATGCCAATACCTTGATCAACTTGACATGGTTGGAACCAGTGCTCGACTTCAGATTGTGTCTGGTACTGCTAATACAATTTTGCAGTAGGCACATACAGATTCAACTCCTGTACCAGTTGTGAGTGAGGAAAGGACTAGGTGTTTCCACACACCCTATCCAGAATACTTTATTCACAAACAATGTACAATTGATGTGGATCACAAAAAGGCCCACCTGCCAGATGATATATGCAGTTGATTTAAAAAGTACCAAGTAGTATGCAATTACTATAGAATTCTAGTTAGTGATACATACAACTTTGATGAAACTGGATTCCATATTGGTAGTGGACGCGACTTATGGATCATTACCTCCCAACCTACACTCCCACCAGACCTTTGAAGCTCTACTAACTATGAGCTTGTCACAGTCTGTGAAAGATACATTAGTGATGGTACTGTCTTGCCTCTGATGATTTTAGTTCCTGGAGTTATGTACCAAGCAGCCTGGTATAAACAACTTCGATCCCTGACAACTGCCCAGTTAGAACCTCAGAAACAGGGTATACCAATGACGGTTTAGCAAGGAAGTAGCTTGCCCACTTTGAAAGATTCTCAGCAGGGTGCAAGCTTGGTGATTATCACCTACTACTACCCAATGGTTATGGCTCTCAATATACGAAACAGTTTATTTTTTACTGCGATACACATATGGTTATTTCCCTTTGACAGCCCCCTCACACCCGAGCCCTGCTCAACTACTAGATGTTGTTGTGTTTCAGCCTTACAAGCATTACCATGCTGAAGCAAAAGAAGCTGCAAGCCATACTGGGTGTAGTGACGTGGATAAAGTGGAGTTCTTGAATATAATTGATTCCCTCTGTCAGGAACTATTTAAAAGGTCCACAATCTGTACTACTTTTCGAGCAGCTGGCCTAATTCCCTACAATCCTGGGATTCTAAATTCTAATTTATGAGAAGCTCACGTCCCTCTTACCCAGCCATTAACACAACTACAACTTTCCTTACCTACAATGCCATCTATGATTTGGAGCCTCAAAAGGCAGGGTGATAAACTATTGTATAAAGCAACAGATTTTTCTCCTACCATTCAGCTTAGGCTATAACTTGTTCTACAAGGAGGATTAGCTCAAGCCCAGTCTGGAGCTTTAGTAAAGGACAATTTGGAATTTACTAAGTGGCAGAACAAGCAAGAAGTGCCAAGTGCATATGGCAAAGCAGATGGCAAGTCTAAAAAGCTGGAGTTATTTATTCCTCGGAGCCATGTGCAATGGTTACAAAGAGAGAAGATGCTAAGGAAGAAAAAGCAGAACAACAGTGGCTTAAAGTACCAAATTCTAGGAACAGAGCTTAGCAAGCTGAGTGTAAACTCTTTCTCGATGAGATTAAGGCAATGGCAAAGGAGATTAAGGCCACGATAAAGGCCAATGTGAAAAGCATGGGCTACTATCCAAGCATATAAGAACAAAATATCAAGGCTTATTATTAAGTGAATCAAGCAACATATCAGCTTGCAGAATTAGATACTAGTATATAATAAAGTACTACCTTAAAATACTATATTAGGCTGCCAGGCACTCAGTAGGAGTAGCCCAAGGTGTTTTGATTATTCCAGAGATTTTAAGTATAAGAAAACTTTCATCCATTCCCTATGGTTATGTTGTATTCAGCCACAAATTCATGCTAAGCCACATATTACAGTTAAGCTGTAAATTACCATTTAGCTCTCTGGCATACTTTAGAGTGCCCACAATTGCAAGGCAAGGAGCAATTGTAGCTTGTGGGGCAACTACAACCTTAGCATAATTAGAGCTGCATTACAGAAAACCTCTTGAGTTCTGTGAAGTCCTTCAGTAATGGTATAGCGCCTGAGCTATTGTTGCTTAACTCGTAGAGCTTCATCCATAGATACTTCTATATGTCTCCTACTACCAGAAAGTGCTACGGAAAAATTCCCATACCTTCCAGCTGGATATCGGGCGCCTAGAGAAGCCTTGGAGGACCTACTGGTATCGATACTAACAACTTGCCCAATTGGTCAATCGCCTCCCCCTCTATATATCATCAATGCGGATTCTGGTTAAATAGATAGCAGTGAGCTATATAATGTTACATGACCTCCATGATCCTGACCATTTTTCTAGAGTTTTATCAACTACAGTACTTTACTTCAATAACTCAAATGGCGAACAGCAGCGCCCGAGTAGGGTATTAGGTTGCCGAAAACTGCCAAATCATGACAAGGTAATTAAAGTAGAGTGTTGTATTTTGTGTAACAATAGAGTTGGGTAAGTTAGAATTTCTTTCCCCATAGGCAGAAATCAAGGTAGGCTAAATCATTCTCATCAGAGGCCAAATTGTGCTGCAAGTCTGCATAATGCCCATTTTCGCCAACAGTTCTACTCATGTAAGATCATCTTTATTGAGACACCACAGCGACCTTGATTCAGGTAGTTATATGCATGTACGAGGCCAAAGGGCCCCTATACCAGTAACCTTGTTTTCTACCAATGGTTAGTTACCCTGGTTATGTAGCCTCCCTGTTTAACTCTGGTAGTGGATTACCCTGTCTAACTGAGTTATTCAATCTGACTATGCATTGGGGTTACCCTACTTGTGCGGGTTACCTTACCCAACAAGGACTTCGGGTCAGCCTTCCTAACCGGGTTACACTACTCTAATATGCACCAAGGTTACCCAACCTTGCTGGATTAGACTCTCTAATCGACTGCTTAAGTACTTTGCCCTAGTCTAAATACTTATAGTTATCCAGGCACTTTGCAGGTATAATATAGAGTTCCACTCGATGTCCTTGCAGGACCAGTGGCTGCACTAAGGTTCGGCACACTGTCCTAATCAAATTAGGGGTCCTTACAGGACTTCCCTCTTCCATAAGTGTGTCCTCATACCTAGACTTTCCCTTCTGAATGAGGATTCTTCCACAGGTACTCCTTTCTGTACTTAGTTCTTATAGGATAATCTCCTGACTTATCTTGATTTGGTTTATGAAAACGCACTCTAGCTTCTCCTGATATTGCTTCTAAAATCACAAATGGTTCCCCTGAGTTATCCTCGCTTCCATACCCTATCCACCACAAGAATTGTTGGATGAATCAGTGATGGAATTTAGACTTTACCCTTCCATACTACTGCCTATCTACTATTGCTTCGCCTACATACATCCGCTCCGTATCAACCAGGAAAGGTTTTCGGTACTAACTTTTTCAGCCTCAAACTAGGGCCACGCAATAAGGTTTTATTCGTCTGACATTCAAGACAGGGTGGAATTTCGAGTCTGCAAGAAGTTCCTGCTCTTAGGCCGGGGTCTCTATCATTCGCTTGACTATAATTGAATCATCCCCTTTAAATCCTCGCTGTTCCATAGGTCGCTTGGTGCGGATATTGTGTTTATCCAAAATACTATACTCAGCCTTACTGGCTCTGTGCTGGGCTACATCATCCTGGGTGATATGCTCCAGATAGGTTAGCCTCTCTTGGTCATGTAACTTCCCTTATCATTCCTGGGCCTTCCATAATGTTTTGCTAGTGTCTAGCATGGTGCCTTCCCAGTCCTCAAAGACTAGTTCGTCCTACAGTTGTTTACCTTGATCCTTAGATACGGCCCTATGACCAATTGGTCCTCTGCACAAACTCATAATTCAGCGCAAAGGGAGATACCTTAGAAGATTCGGAAACACATATATTTTATCCATATTCTGCTAGCAGTAATAACGTAGACCAATCATCTTGCTGATATGAGCAGTAGCTTCTGAGTCACTGTTCCAGCCTCTGGTTAACCCTCTCAGTTTGACTGTCAGTTTTAGAATAGAAAGCAGTCAAGATATAGAGTTTAACTTGTTGTATATCCATGAGGGTTATGCACAATTATATGTGAATCTGTTATAACTATCAAAGAAGGTCAATTCCGGGAGCTCCTGCAATCGCCAAACATCCTGCGGAAATATAAGTCTCAATTCCTTTATGGTTACCTCTGTAGACAGGGGGATAAAGTGATCCATTTTGGAAAAACTATTTACAAGGACCCAAACCTTTGTATATCCCTCAGAGTAAGGGAATGCCACTATGAGCTCAATGGAAATCACATTCGTAGGTGTCATGGGAACCTCAATAGTCTCTAGTAAACCAAAATTCCTATGCCAGAGGGTCTTGTTCCTTTGACAAACATTATGAGTTCCAACTTACTTAGTTATATTCCTTCATCTTGGATCAGTAGAAGTTTTCCTTAACCCATAATATGGTTTTATACGTTTTAAAGAGTCCAGCTACGCGTGAATTATATTCTGCTTGCATAATTGTTCGCCTCAGTTTCTCATCCTCTGTTATATCCCATCTCTACTTGAAGGTGAGGATATCCTTTTGCAAGTCAAATTGGCTATGCATCCCTGTTTCCTGCTTTACCACTGGCCTCAGCACGATTAGGTAGACTTGGTCTGCTTCTGCTGCAGTATGTAACTCAGTCAGCATGTCAGATTACAAGCGAATCTCTTGACAAGTAATAAGAATCTGTGGGCGCTCGAGATCACGTTCTAGATGTATCAGGCACTGCTTAGGAAGAAAATATCTTTATACTAGAGGATCACCCCCTCCTTTAGACTGGTAGTCCCTACACTGCCATAATTCATCAGCCTTGTCATTCAGCCAGCATTCCCAGTATCTCACCTTGGAGTTGAATGGGTGTAGAAATTCTGCCCACCAGTGCTGCCTTAAGTTTAAGACTTTGGTACCTTTTAAGTACCCAAAATCTTATAGTCTGTATATAACACTATTTTGTCTTCAACTCTGTACCAAAGATAATCCAATTCTTTGAAAGCTGCAACAAGTGCAGTCATCTCTTTATCATAAACATCATAGTTCATATCCGCTAGTATGAATAACTAAAGTAGGCTACAGTATATCATTTCTGATCATCATAAAAGCAGGAGAGCACGTCTCCCAATCGGAAATCAGCAGCATCAGTTTCTGAATTAGTGGGAAGGGAGCCATCAAGGTCTGTCAGGATCAGACCGGTGGAGTACAGTTCCTTTAGATGATCAAATTACTGCTTACAAGCACCGTACCAGTCCCTTCTTAAATCCTTCTTGGTCAGATCCATTAATAGTTTTGCTGCTTTGATAAATCCATTTATGAAACGACTGTAATGGTTTTCATAACCCATGAAGCATTGGATGTCAGTTACATTCTGTGGAGTTTTCCAAGCCTTGATCTCCTCAACCTTCCTAATTGTCTGAGATATCCCATGCTCAAATATCTTGTAGCCAAAGAATTCAACTTCCCTTCAATGGAATGTACACTTTTTAATGCTAATGCAAAAACCTGCTTTTTGCAGTCTTACCTTCACCTGACGTACTAGGGAGACATATTCTTCTCTTGTCTCTGTGTATATAAATATCTCATCCATCTAGGCGATAACTCTGGCATCTAGCATGTCTCTGAACATACTATTGAGTATACTCTGGAAGGTTGTTGGTGCATTGCATAGTCTAAACCACATTACGGGATATTCATACAGTGGATAATAACTGTTAAAGGCAGTTTTCCACTGCCGACTTTGTGCTATCGAGATGAGGTAGTACCCATTCTCAAGGTCCAGCTTATTAAACACGGTAGTTTTCTGAGCTGATCATGTAGCTCGTTTATCAAAGGGGAAGTATATTTGTTCTTTAGCGTAATCTTATCTAGCTTATCATAGTATGTCTATAATGGAAGTGATTAGCCTGCTTTGGTACAGTGAGAACAGGTACTCTAGCATAAGAGGTTGACCATAGACTTTTGCCTTTTAGTTCCAGTTCTTGGATTCAGTCATGGATTACGTCTATTTTGCTTAGATATTGGGTATATCAGTCCAGAGGCTGGATTAGTCTTAGCCTCTAGTTCAATCTTATGATCACACTCAGAATGGCATGGGAGGGTAGTAATATTTTCCTAACTGAAAATATCTGCATAGTCCTTATATTCTTGTAAGAGACTGACACTAATGTCTTCCAATCCTCGCATCTATACGACATCATTTGTAAGAGATAGACTTGTCTACTATCTTTGCCTAAGAGTTCTTCACTTGTGATGAACTGCATTCCTCGCTTGTTGTCAAGACAATTTGTCTAGTAGTACTCTGAGCTCCACTTGTGTATATTCTTATGTCAATCAATGTCGGGATTGTGGTCCTTCAACGATGACATTGGGAGATACCCTTAAATACTAGTATCCGGCATATCTGTAGTTCGAACCTCATCTTATTCACATGGTTACCAATCATCTTACTTAACATTTTGGTGTAATGATTTCCTGTCCCAGGAATATGATTCCCACTTTGATCAGAAATTGCAGTCCATGATTTCTGACAAATACATGATAGTTGAGCCTTTTGGAACCATAAGCTGCTCAATTCGGCACCTATGACAGCAGTATCTAATAGAAGTAGAACTTCTTCACTGCTCCATTTCTTATCAAAATTCCTGTCTGGCCGTGCTTTCAACTCTATTGATCTAAGGAGGGACTGTGGGCCAACTAGCCTCAGCAGCTTAGCAGGTAATTCCTCTCTAACACACTTTTTTGGCTTAAGCGCCATAATATATCTCACCATATAATAAGTTTAATTTGTTGTTTACTAGTATGCCTTCGAGATTTTGTATAATCAAGCCTTGTCAGCTAAACCTGCCTATAATTTTCAATTGCTCATCAAGTCCTGCCTGATTGTCGTACATAAGTGACAAAATATAAGGAAACTAGACCATTCCTATAGGCCCTCCCCAATTAAGGTAATTAATAAGGAAATTAGAAATAATCCTCAAAACCCAATACAAACGAAAGCCTGATCATAATTCTCTACTGACAGAATTGAATTAGCCTTGTTCCATAGTATGGAATAGGAGACTCATCTAGTCCAATTACCCTTCCTTTATAGTTTTTTCCTGCAGGCCTAATTGCGCGAAGTGGCAGTGAGCTTATTTGGTTTCTTTCAACGTTGTTATTGACTAGCTTACCTAGTCACTAGCATCCATATCAACTTCCAAAATTGGAGGTAATCCACAAAGTAAAGTGACTTTTTAATAACAATTGGTAGAGCTTCAATGCACTGATACATGGATACCATGGGTACACATTTCCAAGCATCAAGTGGACTACCCTTTTGTGCGGATTTAAGGGTTTGTATAACTGGTTCCACAGGAGTAGACTATTTCAAAAAGTGACTCACGATTCTGAAGAGGGAGCATTGTTTCATTTGACAGTGTTAGTCAATTAGAGTTGTTGGAATATTTGGAAGTTTGATCTTGCATTCTGATTTCTTGGCACAGGATGGGTTTGCTGTAGACATTTGAGGCCTAGGACTTGGGTACCTGGAGCCATGATCCTTCTGACATAGTTGCTACATGCACGAGGAGATCTGGTCTCTTCACTCCGGTGTGATAGTTTTTTCCTTGACAATGGTATGGTTGAAGAATGTAACCGCTTCCAGGTGGTGGCCAGGGTTGTGAAGAAGGTTAAGGTAGTCAAAGAATTCTTACAGGTGTTGAGTCTTTAGCACTGTGGTATTGCGCCACTTAGCAGTTATACCGATGTGGGATTTGACTTTTACAATAGCCCTATCATATTATGACTCATTGGCAAGGCTTATGAGTTCACCATCAAACTGGTCTAACTTTCCTGGCTAATTTGTCAAACTATTCCATTCGGAAAGAATGCGATCCTGATTTTAATTCCTGCGAAACTGGACTCCAAGAATTTTCAGAAGCCCAGTTGGTACATGACTTGATTATGATACTGTTCCTATTGTTATATGTAATTTTGTAGGGGCTGAAGTGGTTTGTTATTAGAGGTTTTTTCAACCATACTTCAGGGTGAATGGTAGTGTTTTTCTGTACCCAGTACGAATTAAACCACGCATTTAATCAAAAAAGAAAATGTTGTGGACCTTAATCCCTAAGTGGGTCTAAACTGCCATTGCAACAGAGTGATGGCATACAGGATACTAGATCCCTGTTTGTTATATCCACGGGTAGGTCCAACGGTTTATTTTCTTTAATTTCAATGATCCATTTATGGTTGACCATTGTGGTAATAGAAACAGGTAACCATGCCAAGGTTCCTGGTGATTATATAACAGTGAGCATTTCCTATATCTTGCAGCATGCCTTTGGCGTGCCTAACTGCTCGATAGAAGATCTCATGGCAAGGAAAGATTGACATGAAATTATATTAAATTAATCAAGGTCTAGCACCAATCATTCTAGATTGTTTCAAACGAGTATTCTGACTTTTAACTGACGGTTCTAAGTCTTTCCAAATTGATTTCCTTCTTTTTTTCCTCTCACTGATACGTGATTTCTCTCATCTCTTAAGCTACCATTGAGCTGAAAGGATTATTTTGTTCTATTTCTTCCTCTTCCCGCCTTCGAATCATTTATCTGGCCTGACTGGCATAAAATACGCAACCCTTTTGAATACATCTATGACTTCTGTTATCTCTATTTATGCGTGCAAGTTCAGAGGCTTAGTTCTGAGTAAAATTGTCCTGTGCAAGAGACACAATATGTGCCTGTGCGAGACTCCCTTTGGGAAAAAGGTTTAAGGAGTTTGAGTTTCAGAAACTATGAGAGGTAGGCTCAGATCGCAATAGGTCATATGCATGGCATTTTAGAGTTCCTATGGTGTGCTGAGAGTGGAGAAGTACTCTGAGTGGACTGGCATTGGTCGTGGTGTACTAGGCTGTGATGAGGAATGATGAGGATAGAGACTTTTTAGCTATTATAATCTAAAGACTTTTGCTTGCGGATGTCGAACTTGGAATGTCGTTCTAAAAAGTGAGGAGTCCAATTTTGGCCAACGGTACGTGGGGGGACATCAGGTGAGCTAGGAATAAATTTGTTTCTTGAGAATCGTATTTGCACATCTAGTGACTATCTGACACTGGGCTGCTGTTCAAATGATATCTATCCTTTTGAGATAATGACATACAGCTAATTCTTCAGCCTCCTAGAGCCTTTTATTTGTCCCTACGTGTTGCAATCAAGAAGGCCATCCTGCTGCTTCCGATCGTAAACAACCTTCATCTCTATCAAATTTGTGTGCGATAACTGCAATATTGGGCTTTTCAAGACTGGAAAGCTTCAATCAACCATCTTGAATTCTTGCCTCTATGTCGGCATAGTTTTCAGACATAGTTGGCAATCCTGTGGTGGCTAAAACTGAGTTGAAAGATTTTGGTTGATGTCAATCTTCCTTTGAGGTGATATCTTGAGTTGAGCTGTTAGGCACGCTGTAGTCGTCCTGCAAGATTTATGAACTGCTCGCTGTTACATAATCGGCAGGAACCATGGCACGGTTAATCACCAAGACTTTTGCTTCGTTGCTTTATTGTGCACTAAAAATTGACTCTCAATTTTGTAAGTAGCGATCTATTGATTCTCTCAAATCATGAAACCATTCAGCAATCAGATATTTTTTTTTCAACCCTCATGGAAGAAAGTGAAAATATCAATACCCTACGGCCCAAGCATTTCCTGAACCTTTTGTGTGAACTCATGTTATGAGAACTCTCCTGCTACATGAACAGAAGAAAATACTCTCCCTCAAATTACCCTCTTCCAAGTCTATAGCCCCTTGTAACCTCCAATAGATCTCCCATAGCTACCACCTCCGCTTCACCGCACTGCACAACGACGGTAGCTCCGCCCTTGCCCTTTCCTGCATTCTCCACTTGACCGAGCAACACCCTCTCGGCGACCCTCCTCACGTCCTTCAACTCCAATCTCTCGATCTCGCGACACATCTGGAGGGGACTGAGCTTCTTGCCATGAACTTGTACCTGCCTTCCCAGGTCCTCCAATTCTACCATTCGCGATTCGAGGTTCATCAACAGTGAGGATTGTAATTGCTTCTTGGCCCGGTCAACTTCCGCATCCTCAAGGCCGGAGTAGCTGGGGCTCGCGAACGTCGCTGCGAATTCCTTTAGTATCACATCTAGCAAGCGCGGCCCCGCGCCTGGGTGACAGGAAGCGGAGATGCCGAAGAGGCCCGAGTCAGTGTATGAATGGTTGAAGGCGACACAGGACTCTACCCAGCCGTGCTGGTTTAGCACGTTGGTGAAGAGGCGCGAGTACATCCCTTTCCCGGGCCCGCCGGCAGAAAAGGAACCACCGCCGCCAAGGAGGGTTTGGAGTGTTGCTAGGGCGTAAATGTCCGGGTCTGAAATGGGCAGGCCTTCGAAGGCAATTTGCAGCTGGGTGAAGGTCGGCAGGTGGGAGGGGAGGTCGGATGGCGGGAGCACGATCGCGCCGCCGGTGTAATGCGATGGGATGGAGAGGTTTATACCAGGGTATGAGGAATGGACGTCTGCTGAACGGGAGGCGCTGGTAGATAAGTTCTTTGCCAGTGGTATTTTGGAGAGGATTCCAGAGGAAAGGGCTGACGCATAACTACCACCGTTCGACGGCAATGCACCGGCATGTAGTGACGACGGCGACGGTTCCGCACTCTTCATATCCCCGAAATACCTCTCAGCCAGCTTCACCGCCGTAGGGTGATCCACGCCCGCAAAGGCAATGACGATTCTCTCGGGCCGATAGAATATATTTCTATACTCCAATATTGTCTCCCGCTGGATCTCGTTAAGTCTATCTTCCGGACATAGCAAGGGATTACCCAAAGTATTATCCCGATACGCCGTCATGTGCAGCAGCTCGGGGAGTATCAACTCCGGTTTCGCCCAAATTTCCTGAATCTCGTAGGCCGCAGCGTCTAACTGCTGCACGACGTCCTCTTCCGTGATAAGTGGGTCACGGATAGTCTCTGCGAGGATCCCAATCACTGATGGGACGTCCTTGTTGAAGACAGCAGCCTGATACATTAGCGATTCACGCGACGAGGCGCATTGCACACTCCCGCCGAAGGATTCGAGCGTCTCCAGCATCTTGTCGGAACTGCGGGTGCTTGTGCTCTTGAAAGCAAGGCGGTCGATCAAGTGGCTGACACCGCGAATGCGGGAGTTCTCGTGCCGGGAACCAGCATCGATGTACACTCCCAGGCCAGAGAAGTATCCTGGTAAAGCTTCAGTTGCGACTCGGATACCATTGGGAAGTGCGGTGATATTGTCTAGTTCCGCAGGGTCCTGAAGCACTTCTTATCAGCCATAACAAGCCAGTAAATGTAAAGAAGCTTTAACGGGAAAACTTGCCTTAGAGGGGATATTGAGAATAGAAGATGCGAAGGCTCGACGCGTATTCTGAAGTAGGTATCGAGGCTTTAATAGTGATAGAGAAGGCTTTTTGAATGATGAACGGATCATTATGGTTGGTGTGTGTTTGTTGGAATATTTTGTCTGATAAATCACAGAAAGAGGAACAGGGTTTCTCTTTCTTGTGAAGGCAGGTGTTACCCGGTCTAAGACTCCTGTTCTTCAGCCCTGCTGTTCCGGCACTAGGGGCTCAGGGTTTGGTGCGTTTCTTATTTGGTCATGTTAAAATACCTCTTGTGATTGATCGCAGAATCTCCTTCCCATTTCCCCTCGCACACGGTAATCAAAGTTATAAGCACACTGTGTGTGATGGCCTCAAATAAAGGTATGCCTTTCTCTCTTTCTTTAAGCTGCGAATGATTTTGGCATTCTTGACCACAAATATTAATGCCAAGTCAAACAGATATAGTCTGGCCCCCGCAGACAACAGTAGACGTTCTAAACCTTACACCGCGCAAATCCTACCTAGCAAATCAAACAATTACAGCCTCCCCATCCCCTCTCCGCGGAGCTGCCCTTCCATCTCCATTCGGCGGTGGCGACGGCGCACACGATAGTAACAATAAGGAAGGAGAAGAAGATGAGGATGAAGAAACGCTCCAACTCAAGCTCGCCCAAATAGAAGCTAAACTAAAACTCAAGAGGCTTCAGAAGAAACAGGCTTCACAGCAACAGGCATCATATAAATCTAAACCAGTGGTCCAAGTCCCGTTATCACCAGCGCCGATAAAGACCGAACCGGTGCTCCCAAAGTCACCTTCACGAGTGCTGTTGGGGATAGATAAAGGGCTAACAGGAAGGGATGTTTCTCTTCGAAGGGCACCACCGTTGAGGGCTGGGAGTTCTAGGCCCGGGGTCGCGCCGCCACAGAAGCCAAAGAAGACTTTTAGTGAGAGGATTGCGGACGAGCGAAAGAATGATTGGGAGAAGGCTGAGCGTCAGCGTATGATTGACAATAGCCGGAGTAAGGGGTTTGCAAGCTTTGGTAATGGGCCTCCTCCAACCTTTGGTCCTGGCGGGGGTTTTCAATCTTCGGGGTTGTCAAGTTCTGCAGCTACTATAACTCAACATCCTAAACCATCAATACCTCCACCTTCAGCGGGGCCCAAAGGCATCGTAGACCCCTTTGCCACGACCTCGAAACCGACTCCACTCCCCGACCCCAACTCCACAGACGCGGGCGGTTTCGACTCCTTCTCAGGCCTGCACCTTTCCCGTCGCCTAATCACCCACGTTACCCTCTCCCGCCACCTCTCTCCAACAACCATCTTCCTCCTCCCACACCTCTTAAAGTCCGTCAAATCCCCCGACTTTGAACCGCCAGACGTTCCTGGCGACTGGGTTGTGATGGGCATAATCTGCTCGAAATCCTCTCCAAGGGACGTCGGTCAGAACACCCAAAAGAAGGGCACAGGGAAATACATGGTCCTCCAAATCACTGATCTCAAATGGGAAGTAGAGCTCTTCCTGTTCGGCGCTGGGTTCAATAAGTTCTGGAAAGTTGGCGTGGGCGCTCTGGTAGCATTGCTCAATCCTGGCATATTGAAGCCGAGGATCGCTGATACAGGGCGGTTTTCATTGGCGCTGACGGAAGGAGGTGATCAATTACTAGAGATTGGCCAGGCCAGGGATCTGGACTATTGCAAAGCCGTCAAGAGAGACGGGAAGAGATGTGCTGCCTGGGTTGACAAGCGCCACACCCACTACTGCACCTTTCACGTCGAACAGAGCGTGAACAGATCCCGCGTATCCCGTGCAGAGGTAAACTCCGCCACGAGACTCTTCTCCCCGCCAAAGCAGAAAGGCGCCCTCCGACCCCAGAAATTCCTCGGCCGCGGCAGGCCCAACGAACCATTCCGTGATGACGGCCTACTTCCGGACATTGCCGGCGGTGGGGGAATAGCAGACCTCCCACAACGTGCCGGCGGTGCTGGTGGCAAAGTCTTCATCGCGCCGGGCCGGTCAACGGCCAGTTTACTGGACGACGCCGAGTACCTCGCCAATTCTTTCCTCCGCGGTAGCAAAGAGGACAGAATGCGCAAGCGCCTGGTAGACGCACAGAAGGAGCGGGAGTTGACAAAGAGGATTATTAAGTCACAGGGGAGAGAGGGTGGGGTTGGGGTGGATTACCTGAGGAGGCAAATGTGCTGGGGCGAAGATGAGATTCGGAAAGGGCAGGAGGCGGGAGTTGTTCCTGGTGGTAGAAATTTGGTATGCCTGCTTCTTTTCTTGATTGATAAACGAAGGAAGGGGTGGCTAATGGTGCGGGTGGGAGATGAATAGGACAGCGAAACAGCAAATACTCTATCCTCACTTCGCCAGAGAGCCAAAGAGGCTACCAGCGTTAGCCTTTCCCCAATCAAACGGAAGAGATTGGCCTCCCCGGTTTCGTCAAAGAAGAAGACGAGGTTTGCCGGGCTGGATGCGCCCGAGGAAGGGGATGATGACCTAGTTATTGTATGATAGTGCTATGCATAGAGACAGGGGGTTATGTGATACCAATAATGCCGTATGATACATAGTTTATTACCCAATTATTAATTCTTGTACAATGTGAGTGAAGGAGAAGCTGATCTCTCTAGATTGTTTGAAATATGTGAGCACGTACATGTTAAGTTAACTTATGCACTTATGCATGAGACAATGGTGAAGTGAAGTGAAGTGAATGTAAAAGAATGAAAGAAAAAAGAGTTTGAGAATCAAACCAAACCATGATAACTTTTCCTATTTCCGTTCCATAGATAGAAAAAAAAGAGAAGAAAGGGGAGAAGAATGATGGCAATAAGAGAACCCCCCATAAGCCCCATCAGCCCTGCCATAGCCGGGCCTTCCAGAGTGGTAGAGTGCAGTACAATACTCTCGCATGATAATCCCGATCAACCAATCAAGAATTTAATTATAGACAGAGGGACGGACGTATGAGGAACTCATATACCAACCAGCCCATCATACCACACCACAGCCATACAAGAAAATTTACCCTATCAATCCGTCTATGATGTTGCCCACACACTCACTCACTCACTGGCTCACTCCGGAAGACATTCCACCACCGTCATGCTCTGGCGCTGCCAGGAGGGACGTCACTCCCACCATTATTACCACTGACAGCACTAGCAGCAGCAGCAATCCCCCTAAGTGATTCCACCACCTTCTCTCCAGCCCCGGTAATCGGAGTCCCGGGCACAGATTCGACAGCACTCCCCGCAGCTCCGTCATTGACTACCGACTCTCTAAGACTCGCCCCGACCTCCGGCCCCACGACCAGCGAGTTCCGGTGCGAACTGCTCCCGCTGGAACCCCGGCGACTGTTGTGCTCCGTGGTGATTTGCGTCAGCGTCTTCTTCGCGCCGGTGACGCCCTTGCGCGTTCGTAGGCTCCCTTTGGCATCTACGTTTGCAGCTGCAACGGTGCTGGAGGAGAGGCCGGGGGTCGTTGGCGCGCCCGGTTTTTCCTCGATCGCGTCGAGGAGGTACCACCTCAGGCCGTCGGAGAGTTCGAAGGGATTTTCGTCGTCGAGCGGGGTGGCGGGGGAGGGTTTGTCGGCCAGGGAGGAGGGAGAAGAGACAGAGGAGGAGGGGGGGAGGGTTAGAGTTGCAGTTGAGCGGGAGAGGTCCACCACCCTGTCCTCAATCTTGGAGATGCGGGCGAGCAGCCAGTCCCTATTTGCGAGTTTGTGAGAGGAGTCTTCCCTCAGGAAGAAGTGTGGGGCGTTCACGTTAAAGGCTGCCCAGGGGCGAGTCACCGAGTTCCTGGTTGGGAGGAAAAGAGCCAGGTCGCCAGGTTTAAAAGACTTGTATGCAATCTTCTCGTTCGCTTCGTCACGCGATCGGTAGTACTTTTCGCGATAGGAGCGGCATTGCTTCATTAGTTGTCTGCAGTCCTGCTCTAGCTTTTTAACGCGGCTGGTGACGGTGTCACTGAACGCATCGAGGTCGAAAGCTCCGATTTTCTTAAGGTACTGTGTGTACTTTTCCGTCTCTGCATCAGAGTCTTCGGTTTCCATCCAGTAGAGGAGATTGATGTCTTCGACCGTAGATGAGTGTGCCAATGATAGTGGTGATGGCTTTCCCAGAATTGATGCTTCCAAATTATTGGTGCTCCGGGAAAGCACAGTGGATTCGGTACTGGCGCTCTTGGAAATTTTAAAGATCTGCATCAAGTCCTCGCCGCGAACAATGCGGTAGCCTAGTGACTCAAGTAATTGGATTGATCGTGCGTTATGTGTGTAGAGCCGTTGAGTGAGATCTTTCGCTTTGATTGTGCGCGAGTCAAATCGAGACTGTAGAAGTGCTTTGCTGGCTTCCACCTGGCTTGCCCTCACTTCCTCTTGTTTCAGCTTAGCGTTGAGTTCCTTGATACGCCCTAGTGCCTTGTCGATCATTGCCTGCACGGTAACCTCTGCAGTGTTTATATTATCCGGAGATGAGTGAGTGGAAAGCTGACTATGGACTAGTTTTATCGCAGTTGTGATTGATTCTTGTCCCCGCTGCTGAGCCGTATACTGGCTGTTGAGGGTGTCTAGAGAATCCTTCGTTTCCTTGATTTGGGCCTCCAAAGTTCCGATGGTCCCAATCAACTCTCGGTTCTTATCTTGCGATTCGCTCAGGGAAGCTTCCGCTTTTCGTGTCTTCTCCTTTTCTGCTTCCACGAGCTCCTTTTGAGCTTCGAATTCCCCACGAAGGCCCTCAAGGTCACGAGCAGACGCACGGCGGGTAAATCCGACTTCGTCCGCTAATTCCTTGGCCCTTTTAGCCTCGCACTCACTAAGCGTCCTTAATCTGTCAAGTTCTTCACCCATGATAGCCAACTCCCCTTCGAGCCCTTTCATGCGTTCTTCCGCGACGGCCCGCTTGTCCGCCTCTTCATTTTTTCCCTCCTCTATTCGGTCCATCTCCTCATAGGCCTCATCGAGCTTCTGCCGCAATTCCTCAATATCCTTCTCCAACGCCCTCCTCTCAACAATATGCTGTTGGCCCATATCCTCCAAATTCGCGACCAGATCCCGCTTCGTTTCATCAGCCAGAGCCATCCGAGTCGTCATAGCCTTCTCCAAATCCACCCGAGAAGAAGCGTCCCTCTGCAGCTGGGCGGTCAGTTCTTTCTCTGTAGCAAGCTCAGCCTCCAATGCAGAGATGCGTGCTACTATCGGTTTATCAGCATTTTCCCCTGATATCCGCCGAATAGCGGCAGGCGAACTCGGCCGGTCAGAAGAAAGTAAAGGTCCAGTTATAGAAGTCGGGAACGAGATCTGGCCAGGTTGAGGAGTCGAAGGTTGCTGTGGAGTTGATGAGCCAGTGGCTTGGTACATGTTGCCGCCACTTGTCCGTCCTCTGTGAAGTAAATCCTCGAGTTTCCTTATTCTAGACTCGTAGCCTTTTATTCGCTCTGTAAGGTTTTGCTTATCCTCACGAAGCACCCTAAGGTCCTCTTCCTCATTTGGCCCAAATATTGATGAGACTCCCAAGTTTGCCTCGTGGACACTCCCAAACTTGAAGCCCTTCAGCCGTCTACTCCGTCGGCCAAGGGGTCTATCAAGATCTTGATATAATTGCCTCACATCCTTCACGACACTATCCAAGCCCTCAATATTCTGTATTACGGAGAGGAAGGACTCAACATCCTGTCTTGAAATCTTCGGCAACCCCCCACTGAAGTCACCGCGGGTGGTGAGTTCCGCACGCATGATCTCCGAAGTATTGTCTTGTAGGCCGAAGGGGAGATAGGTTCCAGTGTTCCGTTGCCACTTCTTTCGCCTCTTTTCCTCATCTTCTCTTAATAATGCAAATTCCTCAGCTACCCTCTTACTATCGTTGGCAAACTTCTCTGACCATTCCCTCCGCCGTACACATTCAACGAGCAAAGCTCCGTAGATTTTGGGAAACCGAATGACTAGAGAGAGTAATCTGGAATGCTCGTCCTCTTCTTGATATGCCGAGTCCATCTTCTGGATTTGAGGATTTACTGGGGCAGACAGAGATTGGACGAAGGCAACCATCTGAAGCTGTCTTACGCTTGTTGCGCTAACCTCGTTCTGTTGCATTCAAATGTTAGAATCATTCCCACGATGAAATCTGCATCCACAAATTACCTTTTGTTTAATAGCCATTTGTGATAAGCGGCCCATATCATTAACAATATTAACTAAACCAGGGAGGTACTCTGTGGTGGACGCGTAAGCTCGCTTTGAAGCTGTAGAAACTGATTTCGGGCCCTGTAAACTCTGAACATACTCATAGTCTATCACTCTATTAGTCGTGACCAGGGTTTGCGCATGGCGCAAGGGCTAATTTGAACGCCAATCTAAGAGACCACACCTGTTCTAATTTTCTTGACCAAAACGTCAATCTCGCACAGCAGGATTTTCATATCCTCAAGAACATTGCGCGGTCTCGACGTCCTACGATAAGGGTCAGCTCACGCGACCAACGCGACGCTGAATCACGAATTGAACGCACCTCGCCTTCTGAATATCACTTTTAAGGTCCAAGGTCCTAGCGCAAATCTCCTCAATAGTGCCCCCAAGATCAACAACCTCTCTCTCAAACTGCTGCGCCAAACCCCGCGCCGCAACAGCGGCAGTCTGAATCTGCTTGACCTCGAAAAAGCCCACGAGTGTGGAAACAGTCCTCTCCTCACCGGATCCATCCTGTCCGTACTTCTTGACCTCGGCGTGGACTGGAATGCGGGCCAAGCGTTTTATGGCCGGTTCCCACTCCTGAAACACCTGGCCCTGCTGGACCAGCACGCCCTCAGCCCACTCCCGCAATTTTGCCAGTGAGTTTTGTAATCCAACCGAGTGGACCTCCAGGTTCGAGAACGCGATCTGGACACTGCGTTGGACGACGTTTGTCGATGCATCGGTTTCCGAGATGGTAGCTGCAAGGTTCTGCGCATGCGAGAGGACAGACTCGGACCATGCGAGGCGTTTCTTAAACAATATCCTCCAGGATGGTAATTCAGTTTCGGATTCCAGGTTCGTTGGAAAGGGGGACGGGGTTTGCAGCCTGGGGATAAGTTCAGTCGGGGGCGAGGAGGAGGCGTCGAGGAGTCTGCGATCAAAGAGGTAGAGCTCTTTCTGCGGTCCGATAAAGTTAGCAAGATAGATTATCAGGGGCGGCGGCGGAACAAACCTCATTGGGGAGCGACTGATTCTTCACGTTCGTCCCCCTAGCCGTCATGATGATTTGACAGGCCGGAGCCATAGATATTGTCTCGCCTATCCATTTTCGGAGCTCGTCGACGCTATTAACCACACATGGTCAGTTTAGAGTCAGGCTCTGGGGCCACAGGGAGCGGAGGGGACAAGGTACGAGGTAAAGGAATGACGATCGGCTTGTAGAGTTCCTCCAGTATGGGCTGTATAAATGAGCTGCGACATTCAGAGTCGACTGAGAGCAGCCTGCCGGGAGGTTCTGCGGAGGAGTCACCTCCTCAGGATGACGATGGAGATTACGGTAAGTGTTTCTTCCCTCTCTTGTGGTTTTTTTTTGGTTTTTTTCTCCCGTCTATGTGCGAAGGCTGAGATGTGGATTGGATCAGAGCGGATGGATGGATGAATGAACGCAGAGTTGTGCCCGTGTAAATAAAGAGATAGGGAGGGAGGATTTGAGTGCCTGTAGAAGTCGAGGTGCAAGTTGAGGTGTTTCAAGGCCTGGATAGGGATCATACACTTGCTCGAACTGTAGAGTGGGGTACACAAGATGGGAAAAGGCAGAAAAGGCAAAGAATGGTCGGAGAGGTTGTGTCTGAGAAGGGTTGTTGCATACAATTCTGCCTGTCCTACGATAGGCTACGGTACACAGACAGTCAACTGGACTGTGCTAGTATCATGTATCATAAGGCACTGCAGTGCGGTAGGGGTTCCAACTCCAAGCTGCCTAAGACCAGATATAGCGTGACTGCGATTTCCAACATTATCATTTTGACATAGAGTCCATATCATCACAGATTACGACAACCCATTTTGAGCACAAGAATTATGTCATTTCCCAACCACTCTCGGCGCGAAAAAGTGACCATGGGTTGGGATCAGGTGGGCGACAGAAGACATTACAAAGTTCGGTAACTTGGCAACATTTGTAATTCCAAGTCTCCTTCCTTCCACTGTTACCCCTCCCCGAAGGGTATCCTGCCCTGGGAAGGCCGTTTATTCTTTCCACTGCCAGAGATTATTTTTTGTTGTTGAATCCGTGGTTTTATTCGTACTAGGTACAGGAAAATCCTGGCATTCACCCGGAGGTATGGTCTAAAAAACCCCGAAAACAAAAGAAACTTCAACCGGTACAAAAATAACAAATAATAATAGAAACACCATCTTAATCATCAAGTCATATGCCACGCCACCCTGGCTATCCGAACCTGTCAAGACCTCTACTCGTAGTCTGAATCTCTTGCAAATGCAAAACCCCTATCCCTTGGGGTGTCCGAAACAGTCAAATTTGTAGCCAACACGCTAAGCTGTTCCGGGAACGATTTAAGCCTTGTGATTTGCTGAGAATAATACACTCGCCAAGAGCGCTGAGTCATTTGAGTATTGAAAAGACTGAAAATCCGATTTTTTTTGACCTAGTTCAGCTAACTGCTGCCAAATCTGCACTCTGTGCGCCTGGCTACAAATTTGACTGTTTGAGACACCCCAAGGGACACTTAACTGGAAATTAATCCTGTTGTTGGTCACAAAGGTAACAAAACATTGCATCAGGGTATTTCATGTCTTGCCTCTTTCCAACAGGGTTGAACTTGAACTTATATCGAATATTCGCTGATCTGCCTCCTCCACTAGTGTCTCCAGCGTTAGGCACTCAGTAACAACATGCGCAAATGTGAGGACAGCCTCTCGACAGTAGTCAGATATTGGATCACTTTGCTAGTTTGACCAGTTCCACTGTCCTTTTAAATAACTCTAGTTTAATCTCATTTAGTATGCCCTATCAGCTTGGAACTTCAGGGGCCTCATGGAGGGCGAACTGTCACGATTGGATAGTTGATATATGTAGTATTGTGGGTATGCCCCTCCTATCCATGTTGAGTGTATCTCCATTTGGACCCCATCCCTTGCCTCTGTGTATACCATAGCAGCATCCTCCACAAACAAAATGACCAATATAGGTTTGGTGAGGTAGTGCCTTGAATAGTAGCTCCCAATCACCAAAGCCTGTATTTCGTCAAATGGGAGTCAAACCTGCTCTAACAATTTGACTAAATGCAAAGGATTTTACATGACTCATAGTTATGAGTCATAAGGGTTTGAGGAATTTCGCACTAGGACTCATTATTAGTCATAGGGATTCCCATGATGCACACTTGATGCAATCCTTTATGTTGTGATTAGTTGATCGTGTGAATGACCTACACTTGTGAGTTATATGAGGTTATTAGTTCTCCACAGGTATCAACTTATAAGTAATGGGTTGTGTGCATGTTTGAACTTCAGGGCACAAGACTTGTAAGATGAGTTATGATTAGTTTAGGACGATATGCAGTTAACTCATAGGAGTCACCTGATTGATTTTATAGTATGATTCACTATGAGTCATAGTGGTCGAATGACTTACATGCATGAGTCACAAGGATTAGGCTTGAGGGGAGAGTGCTTATATAAGAACCTGTTGGCAGCCAGTAGTTAGGACATGCTCCACACCTTCTATCCTTTGCGCACTTGAAAACTCAAAAACTATAGGTGTTTTTTTGGATATCTCCACACTCCCTCTTCCCCCCTGGGAGGCCCTTTTACCTAGGGGGGTGATGGCTACCTATCCCCACATCCCCTCCCATCCCCTCTGATGGTCTAGCCAGTTAGGCCTTGTTCCTATGGGATGGATAGTTCCTCCCTCCCCGCTTTCTGGCTTAGCTTGCTTAGCTTTAGCTCAGTTGGCAACCACTCTGTTTATACAGCTGAGAGATATATTCGCAGTAGAAGGAAACTGTCAATACTGCTATGGTGGCTTGCGGTATGGCTGGCCTTTCCTCCACTCTAGACTCGTTTACAACTGCCATAGACGGGCACACACATGTTTCCATATCTAGATATTAGGTTAACCCCGCCTCTCCTCCCTTGGCTCCTTTAGGTGCCACCCTTAATGCTCCTACTCCCTTATAGTCAGATCCCTACTGCCCCACCTCCCATAGCTGGCACAGTACTGTCACCTAGTTCTTACAACCAGGTTACCTGCTCTGTTCGCGACCTTCTCCCTCCTACTCCTTTCGTTTTTCCTTTGCTTATAGCTGGTCTCCGCCACGCCAGCCTGCTAGGAGATTTAATTGCTACGCCCCTCGCTGTACGTAATGATATTAGCATGATAGGGGATGTAATACAAAGGGCCTTTTGTAGATTGCTTTGGGCTGGTTTCATGGTGTCACGATTGGTGACAAAGTGTTAGGCACATAACTCGCACAAGGGCCCAAAGGAGCAGTTTGAGAGCTCTGGGCTTGAAACTCCACAGACTAATACCCCCCTCCGGCCCCCACGTTGGCCCGGGACGACAGTACTGGCGCCTTGTGCAGTTGCTCACAATCATAGAAAGAAGAAATATTGGAGCACCTTTCGTAACACCGTATACGTCGTCGCCGTCCGTCCAACCGGATCCTGTCCGCAGGGTATATAGGAGGGCATCTCTGGCTACACCTGGGAAAATGAACCAAGCGATTTCGTTAAGAACTCGCAGAGTTACATCCCGTTGAAGTCAAGAGACTAAAACAATGTCCGGAAGCCTAGGAGGGAGTGGTATTCGGCCTATTCCGCAGAGAATAGTTCCGAACCCCAAATGAATGCCTATCATAGGCAAGCGAGCCTATTGGAACATGTTGATAAGGAAAGGCAGTGAAGACGAGAAGGCAATTGGGCCGATCGTGAACACAAGTCATCCTGAAAGCCCTCTGCAGTGTCGGATATCACGGCACGAAGCGGATTGGGTCGACAACCAAGTTGGCCCCTTGGTGTTCTAAGAAACTATTGGCAGATTCCAAACTGGAGGGTCATAGTTTATTCTGCAAAACGAAGGTAAAACATTACTCACCTAGTGGGCCCACCCACCAACGGAGAAAGGAGAGCTCTGATCACCCCATTAGCTGTGCGGGGAAGAGATTTTTCAGGGACAAAGGTGGTTCGCTCTAGAATTTGAAGTAAGGAATTAGTTAGAAGATACATGATTATAGGTAGATTTGATGTAGTCCGCGAACACTCAGACGCGGGATATAAATATCGAAGTGCCTCCCGAGCATTACACCTCATCAAGCAACGGAGAAGAGATCTTATCAATATCATACGTTGTTACTCAAAAATCTTTACCTACAAGCCTTCCTAGACAATCTCCCTTTATGAAGAAAGATTTAAGCCTAGTTCGATTCGTTTGCCCTTAGAATCAACTACCCTTAACAGTATATTGATAGTTCTCCTTGTTACCAAGGCTCAATACATGACTATCGGCTATCTCGAAGTCATTCCTCAGGAATCATACAAGCTCATAGTTGATTCCACCCTGCTCGACGAATCAATTCTTCAACCTCGCCGACCAAACTTTATTACCTCTATCGAAACCGTCCTAAACGACTCTCTTCTAGAGATCGAATTCCTACTGTACCCCTACGAACACTCCTGGTTCACCGACCCTAAACTTATACCGACACCACAAGATTTCTCAGAAATCTACAAAGAACGTCACGTGCCATCTTTCCGGTGGCACCCCCTAGTTGACTACGACATTGAGGAAAGTGGAACATCTAGTTCCTTTTCCTCAAACATATCCTTTACACCCTCAGTGTGGGGATTTGGAAGACACCCCCTGTCCTCCTAAACAATGTCCTCCCGACAATTGACTGTCGATACGGACAAGGCAATGTCCGATATCGAAGAAGTTTCGCTGGTAGGGAGCGATCACCCACCTGGTCGCTCCAGGTCACCCTTGGCACTCCACCACATTTCACAGCCAAGTGGAGTCAGAAAGTCAGCCTCAGGAACTCGATCAAGCACTCCCCGTCCCCCGACGCCAGAAATCCAGCTATGGAAAGATTAGCAGACCGCATAGGCCAGGCAATAAGCTACTTCGACCGTACCCTCCAGGAATCAGTATATATGCAACATCTGGCCTACCGTGAACTGTCTGGCCAAGCTCAGGATCAGGCGAACCAACTCCAGCACCATGCCCAGCGGATAACCCGTTGGGAACAAATCCTTGGCGAAGAGTTGAAACAAGTCAATTCGGGAGTTGAAATGTTAGCAACTGAAACAGCCGCACTTCAAGATGCAAGCACTAAGCGGTTGGAAGTAAAGCTGCGAGCACAGGAAGAACGGGCTGCGCACCATGAAGCGGTAAGTACCCATCTTCATGCTAACATTGGGGCAACAGGATAGAAGTCGCTGGATCTAGACCGCCAGCTAGAACAGTCCTTGGCTAGGCAAAAAGCCGAACTCCTACAAAGACAAGTAGCTGCACCAAAGGACCATGAGCGGACCAGACAGGAGTTAAGAGAGCTTCACCAGCGACTCGAACAAGAGCGTGCTGAAAGGGAAGCATATGTGGTCCAGCAGAATGCCGCATCCAAAGAACTAAATCAAGTGTAGACACGGATGAATGAAACTTTGGTGCAACTACAAATTGCGAGGAACCCACCAAGTGTATGGGAAACAGTGGCACCACAGCCGGTGGAAAATGCGGGTTTGGAGAAACGGACAACGGCTGATAGAAGAGAAGAGTTCCGGATTATTACCCGCAGAGACAAGGGAAAGGGAGTTGATTGAGGAGATGAAAACAGTGGTGGGGGAAAAGCAGCACCACCGCATCCTCCGCCGAATGCACCCAATCCAGGAGACGATGACCCAAGCTCAGAAGATGAAGGTGGTCCCACCCGACGAGGGGAGGAGCCATCACGAAGACCCTTACCTGGTCAAAAATTCGAATCCGAAGCTGACACAATGGTCGACCGATTAGGGAAAACATTTTCAAGGACCAAGCGCCGGCAAGCGGATCCACCGTTCAACTTTGAAAATAAACCTACTCAGGATTTGCGAGTATGGTTACTAAATTGTGAGGACTACTTTGGGAGAAACCCATAGCAATGGGAAAACGATGAAGAACGCATCAAGTATGCGTTAGGAAGAATGGCAGGGACCGAGGTGGCACCTTTCTCGATAACTTATCGAAAGAAAAGTGACTGGGGACCTTGGATTCTCTGAACATGAGGGTTATGATTTCTGTATCACTTTCCGGGCCGAAGTTACAGAACGATTCTCAGTACTGCATAAGGCACAAAAAGCCTTAGCCGAGATGTAGAAGGTGCGGTATACAGGGGATATAGAGAAGTATCTCCTCACCATGGAAAACCACAACATCGAGGCGGAAGTATCAGGTATTGCCTGGAGAACAATAATTCAGCGGCAACTTCCTATTGAAGCCATGCGTACGCTATGACACGAAAATCATGACTTAGATATCGAATGGATTAAGGCAGTCCACAGGGTTACCAAAGCGGAAGAATCGTTCTAGGAACAACAAGGGTTATTCTGCAAAAACGACTAGGGAAAAAGTGACTCCCAGAAAAGAAAGAGAGAGGAGGAATCTAAATCTAGCTAGACCAATGCTGGATATAAAAAACGGAAAACCTATACGGCAGCTGAAAAAGCTGCCTACAAACTGAAAAAACAAGCGGAAAAAGGGAAAAATTCCCCCGCTGGACAAAAGGTTGAGCATACGAATTGGATTGAAGCTCATAAAGGAATCCCTAAAGATAAAATCGTGGAAAGGAAAAAAGGCAATCAATGCACCCGATGTACATTGGCTAACCATACTTGGAAGCGCTGCAGAAAACAGGCCCAAGTATCGGTTATTGGGCAAAAAAGGGGAAATTTCAAACCCCAATATCGACGACCCCAGATAGCAAAAGGGCAACTAGAACCTACGACTAGGGTGAACCAAGTCAACCAGCCCTGGATTTGGGAACTGGACGACATCGATGAAACCTAGAAAAGGTTTTCAGGCACTGGCAGCCACGCCAACCGAGTACTCGGTTATGGACCCCTTACCGAAACCGAAATCAACAAGGGGTCTCGACCTCTACATGGTCCTACTGGCAGGTATTCCGCGCTACTCCATGGGAAACTCAAAACCAAAGCAAGAATCACGAAAAGCAGTCCAGACCTACGGGAGTATCGCAGACCCAAGATATGACAGGCGAGCAAGAAGCGATTAACTTCGACGGCGGCTCATGGTAGTCCGGGACTAACTCTGGGAACCTAAAACTCAAAATGAAGAATGCGGAGCACCACATTTGATGTATATCGGACCTCAGTACGGCAGACGGTCAACCAATCTCGCGTCCTTATAAAGCCCTAAATCCTTACAAGAGATCCAAGAGAGAGTGGACAGACCAGCGCTGACTAGGAACTTCTTAAGAATGACAAGGGGAAATTAGGCTAGCCTGGATCGTGAGAAGCCTTCCAGGAACAACATATATTAGAGGTCGGCAGGACAACGGAATAGTTGGAGAAACGAAACAGGATCCCGGACATCCAGAAAAATGTCGTGGAAGAGAATGAGTAACTACGGCCACCAAGTTCACACGCTAAATAGAGCGGAGTAAATCCGTCCCGTACCTGGACTCCGGCTTTGTGGACAGGATTGGCACGATAGACTCATGAGGTAAACGAGGCTGTGCGTGAAGAATCCCCGGAGTCCAAATACGCTGATATAGTCAAAACGATACGAGTACGGCTCCAGTGGAGACAAAAGCGTGGGCTGAAAAGGGCAAATGGCAGGTGTATGGGAACCCTTCGGCAAGGGGTAAAGACAGCTAGTAGTGGGCTGCCTAGTACACCAAAGGAAAGGGTCTAGTTTGTCTGAGGAGGCTTCAGTAGCCGAAACCGTGCGGGCAGGGTAACAAACACCTTCAGTTATCACTACCAACGATTGACACTATGTCGCAAAAACGACCAGCACAAGCCCCTAGTGGCGAAAACAAGAAAAACAAAATGAAGGCCTAAGTACCTCAATTCTACACCTGCCCACAAGGCAGGGTAACACTAGAGGCAAATAGCTAGAGAATACCCGCACACGCTTTATTAGACTCTGGATCTAATATATTCCTCATAAATCAGAAACTAGTAAACCAGTTTCGGATTCCTTACAATACACACGCTGTGACCAAAAATATCCTTACATTTGAAGGAACACCTGCCCTAGGCGGTGGAAAACATTACACTCATCCTATCTTATTAGAGATAGGAACGAACGCACATTGATCGCACATTACATGCGAAATTGCACCAGCCGGGAAATATGACTTGATTATCCCGTTTAGCTGATGGCATCAGGAACACCCCATCACACACATTGAGGATCCGAAGAAATGGCGCTACAAGGATGAACAATGTCAGACCCATGTCCAAGAACAAGATATGGAAGGATTATTTGACTGGGACGAAACTGTGGCTCATGACCCAGAAGCCAGGTACGCGGGAAGAATAGAAATGGTACAAACAATGCCGGAGATAGTACAACCGTCCCATCCCCTGGAAATCCCACACGAATACCATGAGTTCAAAAAGGTATTCGCCACGGAAACGGCAGAGAAACTTGGTAGTCGCAGAACCTTCGACCATGCCATTGACCTGGTACCTGGAGCAGTTCCGCCCTGGGGACCTATATACCCAATGTCAGCTCATCACTTGGATCTACACAGCAAATACCTGCAAAAAATGCAGGATCAAGCAAAGATTACCGCGAGTAAATCTCCAGCCGGGGCTCCAATCCTATTCGTCCCAAAACCAGATGGTTCAATGCGATTGTGTGTGGATTACCGTCAACCAAATAAGTTGAACATCGAAATAATTACCCTCTCCCTCTAATGAGTGAACTCCGCGATAGAGTAGCAGGAGCGAAGATATTCACTAAACTCGATTTGAAAGATGGATACCACCTCCTACGGATAAAGGAAGGAGAAGAATGGAAAACAGCGTTCCGAACCCGGTACACTCACTTTGAATACAAAGTTATGCCATTCGGATTGGTAAACGCGCCGGCAACTTTCCAAGCAATGATGAATAAAATTCTAGGCGAATTCTTGGATAATGGAGTTGTGGTATACCTGGATGATATTCTTATCTACTCCAAAACAGAGAAGGAACATATCGAATTGGTTAAGCGAGTTCTGACTTGCTTAGAAGAATACGACCTAGCCGTCACAACGACAAAAGCAGTGTTCTATGTGGATACGGTAGAATTTCTAGGTTACATCGTCGCGGTTGATGGAGTCACCATGAGCGAGAGAAAAATTGCTAGTATAAAGGGTTGGAAGGCACCAAGATCGCTAAAGGAGGTGCAAATTTTTATTGGCTTCGCCAATTTCTCCAGGCGGTTTATCAAAGATTTCTCCAAAATCTGCAAACCAATAACTGAAACGTAAAAGGGAGACCCTAAAGCATTTAACTGGGGCCCTGAACAGGAGGCAGCTTTCGTAGAACTCAAACAAAGATTCACGACTGCCCCCATACTATGCCACTTTTACCCTGAAAGGGAAACAGTGGTAGAGACAGATGCTAGCGACTTTGCATTAGGCTGAGTTTTGTCCCAATTCAAGGACAAAAAATTACACCCAGTCGCTTTCCACTCAAGGAAGCTAAGTCCCGCCGAAAGAAATTACGAAATCCACAACAAAGAATTGCCAGCCATATTAGAGGCTTTTAAAGAATGGAAGCAGTATCTAGTGGGAACGGGAAAACTGTTAACCGTGTATATGGATCACCAAAATTTACAAAATTTCCTAACTACAAAAGTCTGGAATCGAAGGCAAATTCGGTGGGCACAGCAACTGGCAAACTACAATTTTAAGATTGTTTACCACCCAGGAAAGCGAGGAGGAAAGCCAGACGCACTAAGCTGACGGCCGGAGTACTGTCCAGAGGAGGGAGCTTCGCATAGCGAACAGTCAATACTCAAGCCCACACATTTTCAAATTTTGCTGGTATACATGAATGAACCAGAAGAAGTAACACGAATGGCTACCGCTCCAAGTACAAACAACCTGAGGATCAAACTACTGTCCAAACGAGCCAAGATGCCTACTAAAGGATCACGAATGGCAGCCGGACACGACCTTTATGCAATCAACGAGTTCATAATACCCACAAGAAACCAGGTTCTGATTGAAACGGGAATTGCAGTAGGGTTACCCTCAGGGACTGATGCTCGCATAGCACCCAGAAGTGGTCTAGCAGCAAGGCATGGAATTGGAATTGGAGGTGGAGTAATAGATGCGGACTACACTGGAGAGGTGAAAATCATTATGTGAAACCAAAGCGACGTGGATTGCCAAGTGCGCGAGGGAGATAAAATAGTGCAATTGGTTATAGAAAATATAAATACCTCGGAAGTAATGGAAGTCGAGAGCCTAGCACCGAAAGAACGTGGCCGTGCAGGTTTTGGCAGCTCAGTCCCCTCCCCGCGTATGGGCAGAGTGGAACAGACCTCGATAGTTGTGGCACACTTACAGGCAGACCACAAAGAAAATGAGTATTTTGACACACAGGACTGGGGAGAAAAATCCAAAATAGGACATACAACTTGCATGATGTCTAACGCCATAATATCAAAAGCAGATATAAGGAAATATGACCAGCAATTATTGGCAAACATCAAGCAAGCGGCTATAGGGGACCCAGACAGGCAGCAGCGCAAGAGCGAGCTGAAAGAATTGGAAAAGGGAGGAAAACCATTGCCCGCCAACTGGACAGTAGTAGAAGGCCTACTGTATTACAAAAACCCTTTATATATCCCAGCCAACAAAGCGTTACAGACAACGATTGCCCAAGGATGTCATGACTCCAAGGTGGCAGGACATTTTGGTCAAGAAAAAACCTTGGAGATCACATCAAGATACTTCTATTGGAAAGGCATTGCCAACTGGATGAATCATTACGTCCGCTCATGTGACGAATGCCAACACAATAAGTCCTGCGGCTTCCGATTTATGGTCTATTACAACCCTTGGAAGTGCCATATGCAGCATGGTCATCCATTTCCACCGACTTTATAACACAACTACCAGAGTCGCAAGGACGAACTCAAATAATAGTAGTTGTGGATAGGTTTACAAAGATGGCACATTTCATCGGTCTGGAAGTAAATGCAACGGCAAAGGATATAGCAAATGTATTCTTAAGAGATGTCTGGAAGCTACAGGGGCTTCTCTCTGATATCGTTTCCGATATGGATGCAAAGTTCTCCGGAGAATTTTGGGAATCACTTTGCTAAAGTTTCGGAATAAAACGAAAAATGTCAACGGCCTACCTTTCTCAAACTGATGGACAAACCGAAAGAACCAACCAAGTGCTGGAAGGTTACTTAAGGAACTTTGTCAATTACGATCAAAATGACTGGTATCAGTTGTTGCTATTAGCCGAGCAGACCTACAATAATTCGGCAACAAACGCACATGGACTTTCCCCGTTGTATGCCAACTATGGCTTCCGCCCGCAGACGGAATGGATGAAGGAACCAGAAGCCTAAAATCCAGGAGCTCAATTATATGCTCACTGGATGAAGACAATACACCAACAGGCCAAAGAAGCGTTAAAGCAAACATGAGAAAATATGAAGAAATATTACGATCGGAAGGCAAAAGAACAACCTGACATCAAACCTGGATATCAGGTTATGCTCAACGCAAAGCACATCAGAACTAAGCGACCCTTGAAAAAGCTCAGTCCGAAGCTCTATTGCCCATTCAAAGTATTGGAGAAAAGAGGAGACCGCGCCTACAAACTGGAAATATCACCGCGACGGAAAATCCATCCGATATTCCATATATCCCTGTTGGAACCGTTCCGCACCTCCTCTAGGCCACAGAGGGAACAACCACCCAGAGAGCCGGAAGAGATTGACGCGGACTTGGAGTGGGAAGTAGAACGTATTGTGAAGTGTGAAATAATCTCATACACAAGAGGGGTGTGTGGACGGAATAAACAAATTCGTGAAATACGATATTTTGTTAAGTGGGCTGGGTGCTTAGAGGATGAAAATACCTGGGAGCCACCAGAGCATTTAGAGCATGCTAAAGAATTGGTGGTGGTGTTTCATAGGGAAAATCCGGAAATGCCGTCCAGGGCAGAAGTTGTATGATAGGAAAAGGTTTTCCTGGAGTGGACAACCAAAGGCTGCAGCTGTTTCACCCTACACTACCGAGTTCATAATGGATCTATGTATTATAATAGTATTTACTTTGTTGCAAGAGGGGGAAAATCGGAGCCAGAGGTATTCGAGGCGATACCTCGGTGGAAGGAGCTCGTGTTAGGCACATAACTCCCACAAGGGCCCAGAGGAGCAGTTTGAGAGCTCTGGGCTTGAAACCCCACTGACTAATACCCCCCTCCGGCCCCGACGTTGGCCGCGGACGACAGCACTGGCGCCTTGAGCAGTTGCTCACAATCATAGAAAGAAGAAATATTGGAGGACCTTTCGTAACACTGTATCCGTCATCGCAGTCCGTCCGACCGGATCCTGTCCGCAGGGTATATAAGAGGGCATCTCTGGCTACACCTGGGAAAATAAACCAAGCGATTTCGTTAAGAACTCGCAGAGTTACATCCTGTTGAAGTCAAGAGACCAAAACAACGTCCGGAAGCCTAGGAGGAAGTGGTATTTGGCCTATTCCGTAGAGAATAGTACCGAACCCCAAATGAATGCCTATCATAGGCAAGCGAGCCTATCGGACCATGTTGATAAGGAGAGGCAGTGAAGACGAGAAGGCAATTGGGCCGATCGTGAACACAAGTCATCCTTAAAGCCCTCTGCATAGCCGGATATCACGGCACGAAGCGGATTGGGTCGACAACCAAGTTGGCCCCTTGGTGTTCTAAGAAACTATTGGCAGATTACCTACTGGACGGTCATAGTTTATACAGCAGAACGAAGGTAAAACATCTCTCACCGAGTGGGCCCACCCACCATCGGAGAAAGGAGAGCTCTGATCACACCATTAGCTGTGTGGGGAAGAGATTTTTCAGGGACAAAGTGGGTTCGCTCTAGAATTTGAAGTAAGGAATTAGTTAGAAGATAAATGGTTATAGGTAGATTTGATGTAGTCCGCTAACACACAGACGCGGGATATAAATATCGAAGTGCCTCCCGAGCTTTACACCTCATCAAGCAACGGAGAAGAGATCTTATCAATATCATACATTGTTACTCAAAAATCTTTACCTACAAGCCTTCCTAGACAATCTCCCTTTACGAAGAAAGATTTAAGCCTAGTTCGATTCGTTTGCCCTTAGAATCAACTACCCTTAACACCAAGCAAGTAAATATTTCACAGGACTCATAGTTATGAGTCATAAGGCTGTCAGATTTCGCACTATGACTCTGTAGAAAGTCAGAGGGTTTCACATAATCCACACTAGTTGAATCATTGTCATATTATAATTGGCGATCGTGCGCATAACCCAAACTTGTGAGTCATATGATGTAATGATTTTCGCACAGGACTCATATTATGAGTTATGGGTTTCACATATGTGACCACTTTAGTGCACATGACTTGTTTTATGAGTTTTGATTGGTTTGATACGCTGCACTGTTGACTCAAGGGAGTCACCTGATGGATTTCATAGTATGACTTAATATGAGTCATGCCGAGAGTGTGACTCATAGATATGAGTCTATAGGGTTAGGGTTGAGGGAAGAGTGCCTATATAAGGACCTCTAGGTGGACTGTAGTTGGGACGCACTTCGCTTCCTCTATTTTCCTACCCCGAAATCTTTCACCACCATGTCAAAAGTTTACGCAGTTCCCACAATCTCACCAACACCTCTACTAGCTTAGGTCCTTGCGTACCTTAAGCCTGGTCATGGTGTAAGCCAGTCCCCCTCCTCCCCTTCTCTTCGCCTCCGCCCCCACACCACCCTATGCCACTGCCTCCACAGTGGACATCCCCCCCCATCTCAGGTTCCTCTCATCCTTCCTTGACGAAACCAAGAAAGTCAACAACTTCTCCTCCGGTCAGGTCCCCACCATCTCTCCCTCAGGCCTCGATGACCTCTCCACTGGTGAGATCACCATTATCCTACTTCCGTGTGGCGCCCTTCGTGGAATGTCGGCCCTTGGCGCCCAGCTCGACTCCCTCTCCTCAGCAGTCGTACTTCTCAGTGCCGGCTTACCCAGCTCCACTCAAACTGATGACCCTACAGCCCCTAGCCTGGCATAAATCCGTTGTGAGCTTCGTGACCTTGCCCACTGTGTTACTCTTGCACCTCCACCAGCCACCACCACCACTCCTCATACTCTCCCTCCCCGTCCTGGAATGACCCAGAGGCGCCCAGCGTACTCATCTGTCCTTCCTCCCCCATCTTCTGCCCTTGCCTCTGAAGGCACCCCCCTGGTAATCCATAGTTTCTCTGGTGATCAGTTCCGCGACTGCGATACCTCTGGCCCCTCTATGCCCAGATCGTGGTAGGCAGAAGGAATAGGAGAAAGTCCCCAACTAGTCCTCCCTCTGCAGCCAAAGTTGCGGCTGCACCTGCCAACAAAGCCACCACGGCCTCCTCCAGTTGTGGCTCCCCCTCCACTCAAGCACAACCACCACCTCTTCCACCCCCGCTCACCACTGTGACCAGCAGTTTCTTTGCCCCCCTCTTGTCACCTGCCCTCTGCCCTGATGCAGCTGTCATCGCTGGCCTTCTTCCCAACCTGGCAGTCTCTGTACTCGTCGATGCCAACTCCGCCATTCCTCGTGGTTTCAAGGCCTAGGTCAACGATCGGGGCTATGTCTCCATAACTGGCCTGGATGGCCAACTTCCTGCCCTCTGTTATGCCCCATACTTCGAGGCCCTCACTAGGCGCCTTAAGCAGTTCTTCCCAGTCGGCTACAACCCTTGGCTCCTCTTCCGCCCGGCACCTCCAGCCGTTCAGATTGCGATCCACTGGGTTGCCTCCGCATGCCTTCACGAGAATGATGATGACCTCTTCTCCTGCCTCTCTACTCCACTCCTCAACTCCACCGGTGTTCCTATCCTGTCTACAAGGTTCCTTAATAGGGACACGGCCCCGCGACTCAAACACTCTTGCTCACTAGTCATAACTACCGCTACTGAGCATGCCTCCTCCCTTCTACCACATGTCACCCTTTTCTCAGCCAACAGGCGGTCTCACAGGGCCTTCTCCTCCTCTCCCTACACACAATGCCACAACTGCTGAGCCTTCGGTCATGTGGCCCCACGATGCAAAACACCCCATCCAGTCTGCCCCTTCTGCTCTGATCACCACACGAGAGCTGACCATAGATGCTCTTATCCCTCATGCACCAAGCAGGGCAATACCAACGCCGTACTCAGCTGCTACCTAACCTCCCCCCCCCGCTGCCCAAACTGCGACAGGGATCACTCCACCTGTGATTGGGACTCCGCATATAGACCAGCTCCTCCCCACACT
>QFET01008662.1:0-26849 GCA_003316355.1 Tuber calosporum | reverse complement strand
CTTTTCTTTCTCTTCAAAGAGATCCAGGTATTTGTGATATACCTCTGGTATCATCTGTTTCAAGGGTTCTTTCCCTTGGTACCTTTTGGCCTTAATAGCCAGCTCAGTACTGACATTCATTGCCTTCAAATCGCATTGGCCGTCCTCCTGGTTCCACTTGAGAATGCCTGTGATTTGTCCTCTTTTGTAGAACTTCCCAAAGGCTTGGGCCGAGATCTCGCAGATCTCTATTCGTTTCTGGTCCGTTTTTGTTTCTTCCCGGGCCCCCTCTGATTCATTTCTGTCCCGGTCTCTTTGGTGGTCCGTACTTCCGAATCCTTTGTCTTCTCGTTCAGTCTTTGCAAGTTCTTCAACTTCCTTGCATTCCCCGTCCAGGTATCTTTCGCATATCAGTTGCGCTATCCTGTCACTGGAGTTGACTGTGTAGTCTTCGTCCCCGAGGTTCACCATTACTACCTTCAGTTCACCTGTATAATCCGCATCTATTACACCCGCGTTGGTTGTAAGCCTGTTCTTGATTGCTAACCCGCTTCGTGGTGCAATGCGCCCATAAGTGCCTTGTGGTAATCCGATAGCTATTCCGATTCGGATGACTTCTTGCCCTTTGGCTCGTATCATTGCTCTTTCGCTAGCGTACAGGTCGTGTCCTGCCACACTCTGTGAGCCTCCCGTAGGCATCGTTGCCTCTTTAGTCAACCTTTTGACTAGGATCTGTTTATCCGTCTTTGCCTGAACCGTTGAGAACTTCATATCTAAGTTCTCCTCTAGGGCTCCCGCTTCTGGGACTGTAAAGACCCTCGGTAACTCTTTTAAACACCAGGTTGTGCATCTCTCTCTATCAAACGTGATGGTCCCCTTTCCCCAATCAATCGAGGGGCTGTGTTTTCTCAACCATGGCATTCCAAGAACTGCTTCATGGTTTTGTAAATTTGCCACTTGGAAGGTAATCATTTCCCTATAGCTACCGATGTCCATAGGTACTGTCGTCGTATGAGTAACTGGACCCATCGCGCTGAGTTTGCCGGCCGCCAGGTAAATTTCTCGTTGTTGTTTGGCTTTCGCCATAGGCATGCCGTACTTTTCGTATACCTCCTTATCAATAAAGTCCTCAGTTGCTCCTGAGTCAATCATTCCGTTGATGCTGATAATCTCGCCTCTGCCATGTAGTCGTATTTTTACCATGACATGGTCGTTTTCGTGTTCCAGTGATTCCGTGTTGTTTAGTGCTGCGTAGAAGTTTCGTATCTCGATGGGTTTCTTTTTCCCCTTGTCCCTCAGACCATCGCTTATTGGGGACTGTCGTCTTTTTCCTCTTCGTTCTTTTCGCTTTCGAGATCCATTTCGCGGATTGCTGTTCTTTGTTTCCATCGTAGGTTTTGAACCCTACTGACTGTCTTCGCCGTATATTCTTTCTCATCTCTTGGGTTGGTGCAGTTTCTCATCATGTGTCCTGGTTTCGCACATGCCATACACAGATTGTTGTTTCTTCTTCTCCAATATTCGGTCTTTGATATGTTAAGAGCTTGTCTTTGCCTAGTCGCGTCTAGGTCCATTGGATCTCCTCGAGACTCCTGTAGCCGTTGGGTCTTGAAGGTGCCGTCGTAGTTTCTGACATTTTCGTATGTTTTGGTCTTAGACCTTCCTTGAACATGTTTGATAACGTCCAAGCGGTTTTCCTGATTAATGGCCCATACCACCATTTCCTCAGTCGTTGTGAAGTCTTGAGCCCTCATGGCCCATGCGTTCTGAATTTCTTCATGTAAGCCTCTTAAGAAGGCCCTCCCCAAGGTTGCTTCGTCGTATTCTGCCTCGGTTGCTAATAGTCGTAATTCGTTCTAGAAATCAGTTACATTCCGGCTCCCTTGCTTGATTTTTTCGATTTTATTTCTTGCCGTTTCTCTAGCATCCACGTCGCCGAATTGAATACGTAGAGTGGCTTGAAATTCTGCCCAGTTATTCCATGTTGCTGGGGTCTTTCCTTCCACATATGGAGTAATCCATTTGCCTGCTGATTCCCTTAGTAGGGATTTAGCGAAGTCCACTTTTAATCCATCTTCATTTTCTCCCCATCCTAGTGCTGTGTAGTACATTGCAAGTTGGACTAGCCATGCTCGCAGTTTTGTACGGTCTCCTGGAAATGTATCCGGGGTTTTGATTTTTGGCCTCCGCGCAGTCTGTTCATGTCGATTATCCTGAACCGTCCTAATCAACTCCTGTAGTTGTTCTCTCGTGAGAGTTATCATGTCCGCTGCTCCTGCTACCCCCGACATTCTGTGTATTGGGGATGCTCCCGAGCTGACAGACCCTGATCTTGATCTTGCTTCAGGGGTGACCGGGCTTGGTGGTCTTGGGGATCCTTCTCGCGATATCTCGCTTAAGGCTTGTCCAAGTTCCGCTTGTAGTCCTAGGAAAGTCTGTGGGTCGTTGAAGTCTTGTACTTCTGTATCTGTAGGTGAATCCTTTTGTATTCGTTGAGTTTCGCAAAAGACGCAACCAAATGTTACAAACCTATCCTTAGTCTGCCGGACAAGGCACACTATCTTCTTTAACAGCAACAGGTAACGATACGCACCGCTCGTCTTACCGCTCTTCAGGTCTCGTAGCCTTATGTCGCCTAGGGAACGCTGAGTCCTCTCACTCCTAGCCCTTGCGACTGCTTCCTAGCTATACGTTCTCTGAATCACCTTTCGGTCGGTGATGTAAACGGATGGTCGTAATAAGAGTAGAGTATAGATTGAACTAATAGGTAAAATATAACCTAGGAAGCAACTTAGGTGGTTGCGTGAAGAGCTAGCTATCTGTGTCCGTGACCCTCCTTATATAGGCGCTCTTCCCACAACCCTTAACCCTGGTGACTTTACTATGAGTCACCTCTTTACTATGACTGCCGTGTGAGTCATAGTATAACAAACATCCTATGACTCACAACTTGAGTCATAGTATACAATCCCCATAGTATCCAATTTCCATAACGGTCATGTGCGCTAATCACGTCACATGCGTGAAACCCCTGACTCTTACTTGTAGTCAGGTGCGAAAGTCATAACATCATATGACCTCACAATCGTGAGTCATGAAACCATAAATCAAATCAAATATCATAATCATAAATGATCTCACAAATCGTGAGTCATGTGAAACCTTTCATGTTGCTAAGTCACGATTTGTGACAGATATAGTGGGTAGTGACAAACTTTCCTGATATCAAGTTGTCTCCTGTAGTTCCTGTATCGAATAGAGCCTTTGCTTTATTACGATTAACAGTAATGTATATTTCGAGGGCTTGATATTGACTTCCACTAGGTCCTGTATAGTTTGGGGTAACTGTGATTGATTCCTTTGTATGGCTATTGTCTTTATGAGTGAGGTATATTTTGCTGACAACTGGGGGATCTCCTGGATCCGCCAGGGCCTCCATTTCCCCCTTGCTTAATGCTCTTATGCTTCATTATCTCAAAGCAGTTATAGGAGTTGGGTCTATTGTTTCTACAGTAGTAACAGTTATTGTCACAAATCGTGATAGGGCAATATGGAATATTTCACATGACTCATGATTTGTGAGATCATTTACGATTATGATGTTTGATTTGATTTATGTTTATGGTTTCATGACTCACGATTGTGAGGTCATATGATGTTATGACTTTGGCACCTGACTACAAGTATGAGTCAGGGTTTCACGCATGTGACGCGATTAGCGCAAATGACCTTTTATGGAAATTGGATAGTATGGGGATTGTATACTATGACTCAAATTGTGAGTCATAGGATGTTTGTTATACTATGACTCACGCGGCAGTCATAGTAAAGAGTTGACTAGTAGTAAAGTCACCAGGGTCGTGGTTGGGGGAAGAGCGCCTATATAAGAAGGGTCACGGACACAGATAGCTAGCTCTTCACGCAACCACCTAAGTTACTTCCTATGTTATACTTTTACTATTAACCAATACTTTACTCTGATTACAACCATCCGTTTATATCACTGACCGAAAGGTGATTCAAGAAACGTATCGCTAAGAGGCAGTCACACGGGCTAGGGGTGAAAGGACTCTGCGTTCCCTATGCGACATAAGGCTATGAGACGTGAAGAGAAGTAAGACGAGCGGTACGTATCGTTACCTGTTGCAGTTAAGGAAGATAGTGTGCCTTGTCCGGCAGACTAAGGATAGGTTTATAACATTTGGTTGCGTCCTTTTACGACACTTAGCGAATACAAAATGGATTCACCTACAGATACAGAAGTACCAGACTTCAACAATCTACAGACTTTCTTAGGACTACAAGCATAACTTGGACAAGCCTTAAGCGAGATATCGCGAGAAGGATCCCCAAGACCTCCTAGCCCGGTCACCCCGGAAGCAAGATCCAGATCAGGGTCAGTAAGCTCAGAAGCATCCCCAATACACAGAATGTCGGTGGTAGCAGAACCAGCAGATACGATAACTCTCACGAGAGAACAACTCCCGGAGTTGATCAGAACGGTTCAGGAAAATCGACAAGAACAGACAGAGCGGAGACCCAAAATCAAAACCCCGGATACGTTTACAGGAGACCGTACCAAACTGCGAGCATGGCTAGTCCAACTGGCCATGTACTATACTGTACTAGCATGGGGAGAAAATGAAGACGGATTAAAAGTGGACTTCGCCAAATCCCTACTAAGGGAATCAGCAGGCAAATGGATTACTTCATTTGTGGAAGGAAAGACCCCAGCCACATGGAATAACTGGGCAGAATTTCAAGCCACTCTACGCATCCAATTCGGCGATGTGGATGCTAGAGAAACGGCAAGAAATAAAATCTAGAAAAGCAAACAAGGGAGCCGAAATGTGACTGATTTCTGGAACGAGTTACGACTATTGGCAACAGAGGCGGAATACGACAAAGTAACCTTGGGAACGGCCTTCCTAACAGGCTTACACGAAAAAATCCAGAACGCATGGGCCATGAGGGCTCAAGACTTTACGACGACTGAGGAAATGGCGGTATGGGCCATTAATCAGGAAAACCGCCTGGACGTTATCAAACATTTGCAAAGAAGGTCAAAGACCAAAACATATGACAACTCCAGAAACTACGATGGCACCTTCAGGACCCAATGAGTACAGGAGTCTCGGGGAGATCCAATGGACCTAGATGCGACTAGGCGAAGACCAGCTCTTAACATATCAGAGACCGAATAATGGAGGGGAAGAAACAACAATCTGTGTATGGCATGTGCGAAGCCAGGACACATGATGAGAAACTGCACCAACCCAAGAGATGAGAAAGAATACCCGGCGAGGACAGTCAGTAGGGTTCAGAACCCACGATGGAAACAAAGAACAGCAATCCGCGTAATGGATCTTGAAAGTGAAAAGAACGAAGAGGAAAAAGACGACGGTCCCCAGTAAGCGATGGTCTGAGGGACAAGTGGAAAAAGAAACCCATCGAGATAAGAAACTTCTACGCGGCACTAAACAACACGGAATCACGGGAACACGAAAAAGACTATGTGATGGTAAAAATGTGACTATATGGCAGAAACAAGATTATCAGCATCAACGGAATGATTGACTCAGGAGCGACTGAGGACTTTATTGATAAGGAGGTATGCGAAAAGTACGGCATGCCTATACTGAAAGCCAAACAACAACGAGAGATTTACCTGTCGGACGGCAAACTCAGCGCGATGGGTCCAGTTACTCATACGACGACAGTACCTATGGACCTTGGTAGCTATAGGGAAATGATTACCTTCCAAGTGGCAAATTTACCAAACCATGAAGCAGTTCTTGGAATGCCATGATTGACAGAACATAGCCCTGCAATTGATTGGGGAAAGGGGACCATCACGTTTGATAGTAAGAGATGCACGACCTGGTGTTTAAAAGAGTCACCGAGGGTCTCTACAGTCCCAGAAGCGGAAGCCCTGGAGGAGAACTTAGATATGAAGTTCTCAACGGTTCAGGCAAAAACGGATAAACAGATCCTAGTCAAAAGGTTGACTAAAGGGGTAACGATGCCTACGAGAGGCTCACTGAGGGCGGCAGGACACTACCTGTACGCTAGCGAAAGAGCAACAATACGAGCCAAAGGGCAAGAAGTCATCCGAACTACAATAGCCATCGGATTACCACAGGGCACTTATGGGCGCATTGCACCATGAAGCGGGTTGGCAGTCAAAAACAGGCTTACAACCAACGCGGGTGTAATAGATGCAGATTATACAGGTGAACTGAAGGTAGTAATAATGAACCTTGGGGACAAAGACTACACAGTAAACTCCGGTGACAGCATAGCACAACTGATATGCGAAAGATACCTGAACGGGGAATGCAAGGAAGTTGAAGAACTTGCAAAGACTGAACGAGAAGACAAAGGATTCAGAAGTACGGACCATGAGAGAGACCGGGACAGAAACGAATCAGAGGGTACCAGGGAAGAAACAAAAACGGACCAGAAATAAATAGAGCTCTGCGAGATCTCGGCTCAAGCCTTTGGGAAGTTCTACAGGAGAGGAGAAATCACAGGTATTCTCAAGTGGAACCAGGAGGACGGCCAATACGATTTGAAGGCAATGAATGTCAGTACCGAGCTGGCTATTAAGGCCAAAAAGTACCAAGGGAAAGAACCCTTAGAATGGATGATACCAGAGGTATAGTCCCAATACATGGATCTCTTTGAAGAGAAAGAAAAGACCACGTTACTGCCTTACAGAGAAGGAGTGGACCACGAGATTAACCTAGAAAAAGGAAAGACAATCCCAGCAACGAGGTTATATCCACTAGGAGCGGGGGAACTGGAAGAATTGAGAAGCTATTTGAAACAGAATCTGGAAAGGGGATGGATACGAGACTCCTTTGCGGAAACAGGAGAACCCATCCTTTTTGTCAAGAAGAAGGACGGAAAATTACGACTATGCGTGGATTACCCAGGACTTAATGAAGTCACGAATAAAGATCGGTACCCACTGCCACTCATCGGCGAAGCCTTGGATAGGCTAAATAGCGCCCGATACTTTACGAAGCTGGATATTAAAGATGCATACCACAATGGGCGGATCAAGAAAGGAGACGAATGGAAAACTACATTGGCGACACGATACGGAACTTATAAATACTTGGTAATGACATTTGGCTTGACCAATGCACCGACAACATTCCAGAGATGGATCAATTGAACATTACAGCGATTCTTGGAGATATGCTGCATAGTATATTTGGATGACGTACTGGTGTACTCAGAAACTATGGAGCATCACCAGAAAGACTTGGGCAAATCCTGGAAGCGATTGGAAAATCCGGAATGAGAATCAAGACAACTAAGTGTGAATTCCACAAGACAGAAGTGGAATACTTAGGAATTATTATTGACCAAGAAGGAGTCCGGATGGATCCTATCAAGACGGCAGCCATATGGGAATGGGCGATTCTGAAGAACAAAACGGATATCTAAAGATTTATGGGATTCTGCAACTTTTACCGAAGATTCATCGAGGGATTTAGCAGGACAGCAAAACCTCTCTACAATCTGACAAAGAAAAATGCAAAATGGAAGTGGGGTACTGCGGAAAGCGAGGCATTCGATACAATGAGACAAAAAATAACTTCAGCACCAGTACTCACCTATTACAATCCGGAGAGACCGATCATGATTGAAACAGATGCATCAAAGTATGTCTGTTCGGGAATTTTATCGCAACAGTGCGAAGACAAGAAATGGCGACTGGTGGCATTCCGATCAAAGACGATGACGAATGAAGAATGTAACTACGATATTCACGATAAAGAACTATTGGCCATAGTTCAGGCACTCAAGGAATGGAGAAGATATGTGTTGGGAAGCCATCACAAGACAAGGATCCTCACCGACCATAAGAACTTGGTTCCTTTCACGACAACAAAAGATCTTAATCAACGACAGATCTGGTGGAGCGAGCAGTTAAGCCAGTACAATATACGCATCGAATATCGGCCAGGAAAGGAAAGCGGCAAGCTGGACGCATTGACAAGGAGAAGCCATGAAGCGCCAGAAGAATATAACGACAGGATCAAAAAAAACAAAGGATCCTATTACCACAAGAAAGATACTTCGCGGAGATAATGATACAGGAAATGGATACGATCAGCTTTCCTGGAGAAGAGATCCGAAATCTCAAGGAATAGAGCAGGAGGGACCCTCACATAAAAGAAATAAGGAAAGCACTCGAACAAGGAATAAAATAAATGAAGAATGTAGCCCTGGGGCTATGCCAATACAAGGATGACTGCCGATGGTACCAAAACAAGATTTTGGTACCAGAAGAGGAAAAGATAAGGACGGAACTTATCAGAAAAAATCACGACATTCTGCAAGCAGGGTATGGAGGGACCGCAAAGACCACGGAACTCGTCAGCCGCAGTTATTACTGGCCTGGAATGCGAGACACGATCAAGAGATATGTCAAGAACTGCGACATTTGTCAAAGAACGAAATCATCCCGACATGCTCCCTATGGCCAACTACAATCAAACGAAGCACCAGATAAGCCATGGAAGTCGATTTCAATGGAGTTTATCACAGATTTACCAGAATCGGACAGCTATGATGCCATCTTGGTAGTCATCGACAGACTGACAAAAATGAGTCATTTTATTGCTTGTCAGAAGGATATTACAACAAAACAATTCGCGCAAACCTTTGCAAAAGAAATCTTTCGCTTACACGGATTGCCACAGGATATCATCACCGATAGGGGAACACTGTTCACCTCGGACCTATGGAAAGAGACAGCCCAGAGATTGGGAATCGAAAGAAAGCTGAGCACGGCTTACCATCCGCAAACGGATGGACAGACTGAAAGAACCAATGCCATCCTGGAACAATACCTGAGAGCATACGTCAATTATCAACAGGATAATTGGAACCAACTATTACCTTTTGCGGAGTTTGCATACAACAACAGACAACAAGAAACAATTAAGACAACACCCTTCTTTGCAAACCACCGAAAACACCCAAAACATGACACAAGTGGTCATCTGATACCGGATCAGAAGATTCCAGCGAACGAAATGAACCAATAGCATGATACCATACGCGAGGAAATGGTGGCGACACAACTTCGACAGAAAGAAAATTACGATTAACGCAGAAAACCCAATCTGAATTTGAAATCAGGAGATATGGTATGGTTCCTACCAAGGAATGTAAGGACCACAAGGCCATGCAAGAAACTCGATTACAGAAAGATGGCGCCCTACAAGATTTTGGCAGGAGTGGGGAACAGTACATATAAGCTGGACTTTCCCCCATCGATGAGAATACACAACACCATCCACATCTCACTTCTCGAACCCTACCAAGACCAAAGATTCCCCTCACAGATCCAGTCACCACCACCACCAATCGAAATCGAAGGCAAAAGAGTTATGAACTTGAAGAAAGAGTTGATTCACGACTACATTACGGAAGACTCCAATATCGAGCAAAGTGGACAGGATATTCTCCTTATCACGATAAAGTTTGGTACCCAGCGGAAAACTTCGAACACGCAGAAAATGCAATTACACACTTCCACGAACAATACCCAGACAAACCAAGGCTGGGAAGAAATCAAACAAGGAACAACGAACGACGGTTGGGGAGACCCTATCTGGGAAATCACACCAACTAGCTCAGGCTATGCGACAGTAGTGGACCGGCAAAGGGCATCAGAACACAACACAATGAGCTGGACGGCATGCTATAACGAGCATTGCAATGTCCATAGAGAAGATAAGGAAGGGGCCAGTTACTGGCCAAAACAACCACATGCAGAAACGAGTTGGGAGAAGTGCTACCGAAACAATTGTCGAACCCACCGGGATGCGAAGATCCGGGAAGGATACTACCCCAAAGCATGGGGAAAAAGAGAAGAACTGAGCAGTAAGGATGCTCAGGGCACGGAAGCCAGGAGGGGACGGTTGGAGAGGGGCGAGGAAACCTGAAACAATGATACCGAAAGCCAACACACGTAGGCAGATATCGAATACCTCCAAAGAAAAATTTCGGGTTTGGAAATACAACTGGATGAAGCCCAAGGAACAATCAGACTCCAAGAGGAGACCCTTGAAGCGCAACAAGCCACCATTGCGCACCAAAAATGAACTATCGAGGTGGCAGACCTGACATTGGAGATGATCAGGAAACAGTTACGCACAACGGACCAAATTTTACGGAAGTTGCGTCGTGAGGCGAGAAGATTTGGGAACCAAGTATGGAAACTTGGTGAATAGCTAGATGGGATTCAAGCTGAGTGGAGAGAGGAGCTATTGTCACAAATCGTGACTCGGCAATATGGAATATTTCACATGACTCACGATTTGTGAGATCATTTATGATTATGATGTTTGATTTGATTTATGTTTATGGTTTCATGACTCACGATTGTGAGGTCATATGATGTTATGACTTTGGCACCTGACTACAAGTATGAGTCAGAGGTTTCACGCATGTGACGCGATTAGCGCACATGACCTTTTATGGAAATTGGATAGTATGGGGATTGTATACTATGACTCAAATTGTGAGTCATAGGATGTTTGTTATACTATGACTCACGCGGCAGTCATAGTAAAGAGGTAACTCATAGTAAAGTCACCAGGGTCAGGGTTGGGGGAAGAGCGCCTATATAAGAAGGGTCACAGACACAGATAGCTAGCTCTTCACGCAACCACCTAAGTTACTTCCTATGTTATACTTTTACTATTAACCAATACTTTACTCTGATTACAACCATCCGTTTATATCACCCACCGAAAGGTGATTCAAGAAACGTATCGCTAAGAAGCAGTCGCACGGGCTAGGAGTGAAAGGACTCAGCATTCCCTATGCGACATAAGGCTACGAGACGTGAAGAGAAGTAAGACGAGCGGTACATATTGTTACCTGTTGCAGTTGAAGAAGATAGTGTGCCTTGTGCGGCAGTCTATGCTTAGGTTTGTAACAGTTATTATCACCCCTGCACCGATCCTTCTCAGCCGGCGATACTCTTGGGTACTGAGAGGTGTTGTTAGACAATCTTTGTTGATTTCACTAGGTGCTGGTTGAGAAACTGCATTAGAGGTTGCATTGCCTTGACGATTTTGATTTCCATACGGACCTGTTGAGTGGGCAATTGCACGTCGGAGTTCTGCTATCTCCACTAGCTGTTCAACTGAGGTATCTGAAGTAATATCTGGCTATACTTCTCACTTGGGCTTAATATCCATAGCATCTAGGAGTCTCCGCTTCGCTGAGTAGTCCGAAATTGTTCCATATTTGTGACACTCTCTTAAGGTTTAAAGTCTCATTACTATGTCCGTAATCTGTACTACTCTTTCTACTGGTTGTTTGCTAGACTCGTAGTCACTGTTCATAGATGCTGTGTGTAGATATGGAAGGAAGGAAGTAGGCCTTGAATTTCCATTTGGGTCCGGCAACTATGTGGTCTGCTTGGGATGCTACATATTGAGTGAATTTATCGCGGACTTTCTCCCTAGTATAGGCTCTATAGTGTTGGTGGGGTTCAGGGGTATCGTAAGTTATGCTAGAGCTGGAGATTTATCGGTGCACAGTGTTGAATTATAAGTTGATTCTCAATAGCTTTAGAGATCATTTCCTTCTCCTATGAATGTAAATAGTGCAGGCTATTTAGAGCAATTATTTCCCTCTAGTAGGACTGACATGGAGAAGGGTATAGGGCTTGGATTGCTTGTTTGACTAGGTGGACTAGGTGGAATTGGTGAACTAGGTGGCCTTGGTGGACTTGGTAAATAGTCTGGTACAGGACTATATTCTCATAGCTCTCTTGGTATACTATAGTTACACATATGGGATATGGTACTAGACTTTCGAGTCTAAAGATATGATGGTATATAATGCCGGGAGGTGACTATATTGACTACAACCCACACTGGCAAGAAGTAGGATCATATCCAGAACTACTCAGCCTCCGTGAAAGATTATTGAGTACAATATCCAAGTGGATCTATTACGTATTCTGCATTCTTGATAATTCGAATTTATCTGCACATGAGTGCATATTTGCAGGAAAGACGGCTATCCAGACTGATCACGTGATATTCCGTATGATGTTCGCAAATAGGCGGCAGCAATTTGATCTTAGTTCATTTGGCAAAGAGATCGAAGGCTTTCGACTGGTGGAGTACTTGACACCCACAGAGATATAGACTGTCCAGGGGATTATTTGCTGTAGTGGGTGCATACATCTTCAAGGTCAAATGGTGTTCGCACTTTTTAGACCATGGCTGAAGTTTTCAAGGATACTTCTTTTATATGGTCAACCTAAGTACTGGGAAACATGTATACATAGTTACCAGTCCCCCGTAGTTCAGGGATCATCAAGCAACGGAGAAGAGACCTTAACAATATATTTTATTTCAATTCAAACTCAGCTATTGAGTTGAAAAAGCCTTCGAGAACCTTTACATTTTATCATACCTTTAACTGAGCTTTCCAGACAGTTCTCTGACTTTCTCCATACGAGCCAGGCCTAGACCATTCAACAGTACCAAATTGAATTGGCTAACCCGTAACACTATTTTGTTACTCTCCTATCACTAAAGCAAATCTACATTCTCTCATACCCAGAGAATACTTTGACGCTCAAAGTTTTCATCAGTGCCAACATTGTGGACACTGCCGACCTCTCAACTTTGACAACGTATTTTCTATCTACAGCAAAGAGTACGCACTTGACCTCCGAGCAGTAGCACTGGGACAACTTGCTCGCATACAGCGAAAATATACAGAACATATCTATCGTCAAGATAGACGTCGGATAACTGCTTTTGCAAAACGGAAACAATAATTCACATATTCTCTTTTGAAAAAATACTTGTTGCTGACCTTGTGGAAAACCGCTATTCAAACTAATTTTTCTTCCAGATACAACTATTTTGCCTACAAGGCCAAATGACTGGCTATTTTTTATTTTCTTATACAGAAAATATTTGGGTATCCAAGCGAGCTGCCATGGCTATGGCACGGGATGACACACCTATTCCTAGTCCTTTGGGACATAACTGGATGATGTAAGAGGATGACCCAGAATCTACCCCTTCGGCATCATTAAACCCGCCCTAAAGCTGTACTAGCTCTCCCATTACTCATTTGGGTCGTCTACTATCAAGAGTTCAGAAATGTGCAGAACCAACCAAGAAGCCAGTCAATATGCAGGATAACTTCCAGCAAAATGTTATCTATGCATTACGCTACCTAGACCGATCCTTGAAAGAAAGTGCAGATGATAATCACATAGTGATTATAGTACTATCACAGGAGGCCAGGCAGGGTTTTACAATGCTAGAATTGCTGCAGACCCGTATGGCCAGAGGTGAAGTTATCTATGATGCTGAGATACAGGAAGGTTGCTGTGTATTGGAACAATTGAGTGGTGACACCGAACGGGAGCGGCAAAGGTTATGTGCCCAGGTTCAGGAAGAGTTCTGACGCCAGCTGGCTCAACAGGAACAACAGGCCCAAGTCTCAGAAACAAGGGACCCAATCCTAAAAAAGGCACTAATGGAACTCAATACTAAGTTGAATGAACAGGAACAGGAATGGACCAGAAGGATGAATGAGCAACGAGGAATTTCTGCTCAACAGCAACGAGAACAGAGTTCGGGTATGAAGGTCTACCTAGATGCTCTGGTACTTCGGTTAGCAGACAAGACACCTGCACTAACACAGCATGGACGTAGTAAAGATGATCCAGGACCGTCTAACTGAGTACCAACAATGATACCCCTAGAAGGTACTATTCCTACAAAGGAATTAGCATCAACTCCAAGGAAGGATAAAGGGAAAGGAGTTGACTATGGAGGAAATAACCTACTACCGCCACCACCACCAGGGAACCTTGGTGATGCCCCTGACCCAGATGATGATGGGTCTGATAGTGATGGAGAGGATGGACAGGGTAGAAAGGGCAGCAGGCTGGAACACACTTCCCGTTTCCCATCTATTTCCAGAAACGATGTACCCAAGAACAGGTTAACTATAACTTTCTTAGAATGTATCGGTGGACTCTCCTGACCAGTAAAGCTAATAGCGGAACCACCCTAGTTCTTCAAAAGAAATGATATTCAAGATGTTCGAAACTGGTTGATAGTCTGTGAAGACTACTTTAATCGCAATCCTACACAATGGGAAAATCATGCAGAGCCAATAGTTTTTGCCTTGGGGAAAACAAAGGGGAATAAAGTGGCACCCTTCTTAGAGAAATACCGGAAGGTAATGGGCGGATTAGGTGGATATACCTGAGACCCAGACTATTCCACATGGGAATGCTTTCGACAAGAAATTACCAAGCGATATGTCGGCATTGAGGAGGAATGACGAGCTCTAGAAGAAATGACTAAGATAGTCCATAAGGGAAAAATTGACCCCTATCTACTCCTTCTCGAAAATCTCAACATCAAGGCTGGACTCACAGGAATTAGTTGGAGGGTACGGGTGGAAAGCAAACTTCCGGAAGATATTCTTCGCAGGTTATCCTATCTGAAGTTCTCCTCCGATGAGGAATGGATGGACACCATACCGGAGGTTGGCAGACAAGAGGAGGAATTTCTAGAAAGGAGGAAATTATCCAAAGGAGAATCCCTAAACAGTGTATCACCTAAACAAAATCTCAATGACACTGGTAAATGGTTCAACACCAACAAGTATATACCGACCAGAAATGAAAAAACAATCCATGATGATGGAAGACAGCTAAAGCCAAGCCATTGCAAACGAAAGGGGGTAATAAATATAAAGACTAGTATACTGACTGGAAGAATGCTCACATTCGAATCCCCCAAAATCTTGTGGATAAGCGAAAGGCAGAAAGGGGTTGCACTCGCTGCAGCGTCAACAACCACCACTGGCGAAAATATCAAAAGAATATAGTGGTAGCAAGAGACTTCGCTAAGCAACCAACAAAGGACCAACTGAAATTCTCCTGAAAACCACACACAGCTGCTCTCGCTGTGTGAACCTTACCACCAAAGGTTAACTATATTCAGAGTGAACCAGCACCTTGGTTATGGGAATTATCAGACACAGAAATGTCCTAATGGCACCAACGGCAACAGCAATTGTGTATTCGTAGCACTAGCAATAGTGACCGGAATTGAAACTGGGAACCCTTAAGTCTAGGGTGCTGAAGGTTACCAATGATAAAAGAATTCCAAAGTTCTTCAAAAAAATTGGCATGCAGGTCCATGTTTGCATGTTTGGCACTGTCATTCCCTGGAACCTCGATGAGGTTCTGTAGTGTGCTTCAACTGATTATATTCACGGGACCAGAGGATGGAACCTCCCCTGTCAGGGAGATCTCATTTATTTTTTATTTTCCCTCAGATTGGTTCTAATATTAGGTTCCTGCTTTTTACTTGTTCGGAGGAAGGATCTCCTTTTTAGGCACTTGGATGAGCTTCCCGCTTTTAGACACAGGAGAAGTGCTGGGCAGTAGCAGGGGTGACCCCTGAGTATGCTATAGCCCTGGTTGCCTTCGGTACAAATTACTGTTGTTTAATCCACCAGAAGGGTGGATTGAATGCAGGACCCTGCTGACAAAATGAACGGTTCAGGCTCATTTTACCACTAGACCATAGTTGAACAGCTGTAAAGTCTTTTGGGAAACCGTATGATATGGACTCGGTTACCAGCCATGATGTGTCTGTGATAACAACCGCAACAACCATATAACCACTTTGGGATAAGATATTCCATATTCGGAAACACTTACTATTTTCAAATTCCCTGCTCTTTTTCGGAAATAAATTTTATTTTCCAAAATTATTACTCCTTTAGGGAATTATCCTATGGAAAAAACATACAAGCATATTTTCTTATTGCATTTTTATGGTGTTTCACTGGTGTCTCCCCTATTACCGGAGGTTTTAATTTTTTGGGAGCCCCTCGGCTGGGGGTAAGACCGCTCATAGTGGGCCGCCCAGAATATCAAATATTGACCATTTATTTAGTTGGTCTGAGGAGACCTCTTTAGTCGAAACAATGATGCTGTTGTCACGAACACCCAAGCTATAAACATAATGTCTTCTAAGCGAGGACGAAACGATATAACAACGTCGCATAAGGGACCGAAGCTCAAGCATGTTGAACCAAAACGCTACTAATGTCCTGAAGGAACTGCACATATCTATGTATATAGGAAACAATATCGCATTAGAGTCTTATTAGACTCAGGATCTAATATCTTTGTTATACACGAAAATTTAATCAAGGAATTAAATATTCCTGATAATTCTCGTCAGAATCCAGTACGAATTTTGTGTTTTACGGGAGACGAATTATCTACTGGCAGGGATTTTTCACTTCCCCTTTACCTGGAAATTGGGAAAAATAAACACTTATCAAAGATAGTAAGCGAGATCGTACCAAGAGGAAATTAACGAATAATAATTCCATTTGGGTTGTGGAATGATGAACATCCTATAACGGATATTCAAGACCTAGCAAGCTGGAGGTTTGAGGCTACTGGATGTCAACTTCACCTCTTACCGCAGGATGAAGGAATCTCAATCGAGTGGGATGAGCAGGTATTGGAAGATCCAGAGGCACTGGTTATTGGAAGAATTGCAAGAGTAGATGATAAGGAAGAAATAATCCTTGATACACTACCTGTGCAAAACCATAACTACAAAGACCTTTTCGCCCTATCAACAGCAGCGAAACTACCCGCTCATCAGACCTTCGAATACGCTATTGACCTCAAACCAGACTCCCAACCAGCTTGGAAACCAATTTATCCCCTCTCAGAGAAGCAGTTAAAAGCGCTGCGAACATATCTGGATGATATGTTCAAACAAGGAAAGGTTTCCCCCAGCAAATCACCGGCCGGTGCTCGGATACTTTTTGTGCCGAAACCAGATGGATGTCTTAGGTTGGTCGTCGACTACTGAGGACTAAACAAAGTCACTATCCATAACAAATATCCACTACCCCTTATGACGGAACTACGCGACCGCGTGGAAGGAGCCACTATTTTTACTAACCTGGATCTGAAGGACGGTCACCACCTGATCCAGATACGGAAGGGCGATGAATGGAAACCAGCTTTTCGCACACAATACGGCTTATATGAATATAATGTCATGCTGTTTGGCCTGGTAAACGCAGCAGCCACATTTCAATCAATAATAACTATGATTCTGAAAGACTTCCTTGATGAAGGAGTAGTAGTATACATTGATGATATACTTATAATCTTTAAATCTGAGAAGGATCATGTCATATTGGTTAGAAAAGTCTTAGAAAGACTGCAAGAAAGCAGAATAGCCATCTTGCTTATAAAAAGCACCTTCCATGTTACATTAGTGGAGTTTCAGGGGTAAATTGTGCCTATTGATGGAGATACAATGAGCGACCGAGAGGTGGAATCTATCAAGCCCTGGAAACTACCTACCTCGGTAAAGGAAATTAAAATATTTATGGGTTTCGCCAGTTTCTATCGGCGGTTTATAAAGAATTTTTCTGCACTATGCATGCCAATTACTGATTTGCTCAAGGGAAACTCTAAGAATTATTCTTAGGGAGAAAGGGAACAGCAAGCGTTTGAGGAGCTCAAACCTAGGTTTATCAGAGCTCCAATATTGTGTTATTACTATCCGGACAGGGAAACGGTAGTGTAAACGGATACTAGCGATTATGCCCTTGGATGTGTCCTTTCTGAATATGTGGTCTAAAAACTACATCCTGTCGCTTTCTATTCTCGAAAGTTGTCAGCTGCTAAACGTAATTATGACATTCATGACAAGGAATTGTTGGCAATATTGGTTGGGTTAGAGGAATGGCGACACTACCTTCCTGGGACTGATGAACCTTTCACAATATACACCGATTATCAAAACCTACAATATTTCCCCACAACAAAGGCCTGGTCAGCAAGACAAATCCACTGGGCCGCGAAGCTCACTGATTTTAACTTCAAAATCAATTACCGACCTGGAACCAAAGGGGGCAAACCTGATGCTTTGGGCAGGCAGCCAGAGTACCGCCCTAAGGAGGGAGCTGAGCATGCCAAGCAGGCTTTACTTCAGTCTCATTACTTTTAAAACCTCCCGAATAACTGAAACTTAGATGTTACAGTTATATGGGGCAAAGAAAACTCAGAAAACCTCAGTCAGAGGTTGCCGCAAGAGGAACAGAACAATACGATAAGGATTCAAAGACTTCAACAGGAAGCAAGAATCCCGACTCAAGGTTCCAGGGTAGCCGCCGGTTATGACCTATATAGTGCTGAAAACAACATAGTTCCTGCGAATGGGCAAGTGCTCATTGGGATAGGATTAGCTGTCAGATAACCAATTGGAACATATGCGCGTATTGCACCAGGTAGTGGATTGGCAGTCAAGCATGGTATTTCACTTGGAGCCGCAGTAGTGGATTCAGACTATAGAGGCGAGGTTAAGATCCTCTTAGTCAACACTACTAACAATCCTTTTCAGGTATATACAGGAGACCGGATAGTCCAGATGATTGTGGAAAAGGTAGATGAGAGAGAACTTCATGAAGTCATAGAGTTAGATGAAACTAAACGAGGAAGCCAAGGGTTTGGCAGTTCAGATATACGGTTGGAAGAAAACCAAGCACAATTATGTTTCCTACATTGTGATAGAGAGCACGAATATTTGAACTCAACTGATATTACCTTACACCCGGTTTGCACTGTGGGACAAACACTATTTTCTAATGCAATTATCGCAAAGTGCGAAGCCAAGCAATTTGATATAAAATTCTAGAAACGTGAAAGGGAAATGGCAAACAATGATCCAGATTGGCTGCGCTGAAAGAAGGAACTGGAAAGTTTACGGGTTGATGGCAAAGAAATGCCGAAACAATGGACCCGAACAGATGGAATGCTTTTCTATAAAGAAGGACTTTATGTTCCTCAAAACGAGACCTTGTAGATAGATATTGCCCAAAGCTATCACGACTCTAAGATCGCAGGACATTTCGGTCAAGAAAAGACTCAGGATATTATCACTAGAGACTTTTACTAGAAAGGAATCGCAAACTGGATAAACGACTATGTACGATCATGTACTGAGTGCCAAAGAGCTAAGGCACCAAGACATGAAGGCTTTGGGCAATTACAACCACTACAGGACCCATTTGCTGCTTGGGCATCTACCTCAGTAGATTTTATCACACAACTCACCAAATCTACAGGATACAGCCAGATCATGGTTGTATTGACCAGTTCACCAAAATGGCACATTTTATCGGCTTGGAAGAAAACGCGACAGCTAAAGACTTTGCTGTGGCATTCATCAAAGAATTTTGGAAACTTCATGGGTTACCAACAGAAATCACTTCTAACATGGATGCAAAGTTTGTTGGAGAATTTTCGGAATCATTGTGCAAGACATTAAGCCTCAAAAGAAGAATGTCTACAGCTTACTATCCTCAAACTGAAGGACAAAAGCAAAGAGTCAACCAAGTGCTGGGAGGCTACATTCGAATATTTGTCAAATACGATAAGGACGACTGGTATCATCTACTGCCGATAGCCGAGTATGCATATAAAAACTCAGTAACAAGTGCATCAGGAATAAACCCTTTCTTTGCAAATTATGGTTACCATCCTCAAACAGAATGGATGAAGGAGCAAGAAGCTGAGATTCCTGGAGCTCACTGGATGAAAGCGATACATGAAAAGGCAAAGGAATCCGTTGAGAAGACTTGTGAAGGGATGAACAAGTACGATAACCACAAAACTCGCAGTCAACCAGACTTCAAAATTGGCAACTTGGTTATGCAAAACATGAACAGTATCCGCACCAAGCGACCATCCAAGTAGTTAGTGCCAAAATTATATGATCCGTTTAAAATCCTAGAGCAACAAGGAGACTTAGGCTACAAGTTGGATAAAATCAGAACAATGAAAACTCCATCCGGTATTCGATGTATCGCTACTCGAGCGATAGAGAAAATCAGTTCGACCTTGCTGAGAACAACCACCCATAGGACTAGAAGAAGTTGAAGGTTACCTTGAATGGGAAGTGGAAAAAATCATCAAGAGTGAAATAATCTCTTATTAGCGAAGATTGAAAGGAAGTTCACAAACAATCCAAGAAGTTCGATACTTCATTAAGTGGAAAGGAGGTTCTGAAGATGCGAACACCTGAGAACCAGCGAACCACTTAGAGTATGCGCAAGAATTGGTGGAAGATTTTCACAGGGAAAACCTGGCAATGCCAAAGTTGAGCTAGGTAGTATCTACGGAAAGGTTTTTCCTGCTGTGGCCAAGTTATTCTAGAAGGGTTTTTAACCCTACTGTGAGGAGTACTAAATGGAAGAATTGCTTCGAGATGAAGCCTACAAAGGTGGAGCTGATGTTACACATATGGGATTTGGTACTAGACATTCGTGTCTAAAGATGTGATAGTATATAGCACCGGGAGGTGACTATATTGACTACAACCCACACTGGCAAGAAGTAGGATCGTATCCAGAACTACTTAGCCTCGGTGAAAGATGAAAGAGTAATTTATCCAAGTGGATCTATTACGTATTCTGCATTCTCGATAATCCAAATGCATCTGCACATGAATACATAAATGCAGCAAAGACGGCCATCCAGACTGATTACCTGGAATTGTGTATGATGTTGTTGCAAATGGGCGGCATCAATTTGAACTTAGTTCATTTGGCAAAGAGATCGAAGGCTTTCTACTTATGGAGTGCTTGACACCCTCAGAGAAATAGACAGTCAGGGGATCATTTGCTGCTGTAGTGGGGGCATACATCTTCAAGGTCAAGCGGTTTTCACACTTTTTAGACCATGGCTGAAGTTTCTAAGGATACTTCTTTTATATGGCCAACCTAAGTACTGGGAAAAGTGCATACAGAGTTAGGAGTACCCCGTAGTTAAGGGATCATCAAGCAACGGAGAAGAGACCTTACCAATATATTTTATTCCAATTCAAACTCAGCTATTGAGTTGAAAAAGCCTTCGAGAACCTTTATATATTATCATACGTTTTACCAAGCTTTCCTGACAGTTATCTGACTTTCTCGATACGAGCACACTGTAGACCATTCAACAGTACCCAATTGGCTACCCCGTAACAACAATGTAGTCTGGGTAGCGAAGCTGGGGGTGCTGTTCCTGGAGGGTCCTCTGGACTGGAATCTGATTCTGATTGTAAACTTGGTTCTTCTTGTATTGGACTTCTTAGTGGAGCTGTTCTTGGACTTGATCTTAGACTTGAGTATAGTCTAGGTCTTGGTCTTGGGCTTGGTTTGGAGCTTATGCTTGGTGTTAGTCCACATCTTCACTTCTGCTGCTATCTACTGATGATTGTTCCATATCCTTGGTTGGTTATTCTGGTGCGGGTACTGGCGCTTGAGTTTGGGGTCCGGAGTTGGATTCTACCAATCCTCTGGTCAAGTACCTTCTGCTATATCTTTGAAGTGAAATGGTTGCTATCTAGGGAGACCTGGTCTTGCTAAGAGTCCGCACAAGGCCTTCTTGGAAACAGGGATGTGGACTAGTACTGCAGGGTCACAGTAGGCGAAGGGTGATCAGTCCTCTACCGAAGAACAAAGATGAATTTGAGTATAGGTGTTACAAACCTATCCCTAGTCTGCCGGACAAGGCACACTATCTTCTTCAACTGTAACAGGTAACGATACGTACCGCTGGTCTTACCTCTTGTCAGGTCTCCTAGCCTTATGTCGCCATGGGAATGCAGAGTCCTCTCACTCCTAGCTCTTGCCACTGCTCCTTAGCGATAGGTTCCTTGAATGACCTTTCAGTCGGTGATATAAACGGATGGCCGTAATAAGAATAGAGTATGGATTCAACTAATAGATAAAATATAACATAGGAAGTAACTTAGGTGGTTGCGTGAAGAGCTAGCTATCTGTGTCCGTGACCCTCCTTATATAGGCGCTCTTCCCACAACCCTAACCCTGGTGACTTTACTATGAGTCACCTCCTTACTATGACTGCCATGTGAGTCATGGTATAACAAACATCCTATGACTCATAGCTTGAGTCATAGTATACACTCCCCATAGTAACTGATTCATATAAAAGCTCATGTGCGCTAATCGCGTCACATGCATGAAACCCCTGACTTATACTTGTAGTCAGGTGCGAAAGTCATAACATCATATGACCTTACAATTGTGAGTCATGCAACTATAAACATAGATCAAACTAAACATCATAATCATAAATGATCTCACAAATCGTGAGTCATGTGAAACATTCCATATTGCTAAGTTACGATTTGTGACAATAGCTCCTCTCTCCCCTCAGCTTGAGTCCCATCAAGCTATTCACTAAGTTTCATTACTTGGTTCCCAAATCTTGTTGCGTCGTGATTGAACTTCCGTAAGATTTGTTCCGTTGTGCGTAACTGTTTTATGAGCATCTCCAATGTCAGGTCTGCCACCTCGATAGTTCGTTTTTCGTACGCAATCGTAGCTTGTGGCACTTCGAGGGTGTCCTCCTAGAGTCTAATCGTTCCTTGGGCTTCATCTAGTTGTATTTCCAAACCCGAAATCTTTCTGTGGAGACATTCGATATCTGCCTGCCTGTGTTGGCTTTCTGTGTCATGATTTTCAGGTTTCTTCGCCCCTCTCCAATCTTCCCCTCCTGGCTTTCGTGCGCTAAGCATCCTTCCTGCTCAGTTCTTTTCTTTTACCCCACGCCTTGGAGTAATATCACGCCCCAATCTTTGTATCCCGGTGGGCTTGACAATTATTTTGGTAACACTCCTCCCATCTCCTTTCTGCATGTGGTTGTCTTGGCCAGTAACTGGCCCCTTCCTTGTCTCCTCTATGGACGTTGCAATGCTCGTCATAGCTTGCTGTCCAGCTCATTGCATTGTGTTCTGAGGTCCTTTGCCGGTCCTCTCCCGTCTCATCGCCTGAGCTGGTCTGAGTGATTTCTCGCAATGGGACTCTCCAACTGTCATTCGTCGCTTCCTGTTTGATTTCTGCCCAGCCTTGATTTATCTGGGTATCGTTCGTAGAAGTGTTTAACTACATTATCCGCGTGTTCGAAGTTTTCCGCTGGGTACCAAACTTTATCGTGATCAGGAGAATATCCTGTCCACTTCGCTCAATACTGAAGTCTTCAGTATTTCAGTCGTGAATCGACTATTTCTTCAAGTTCGTATTCTGTTTAGCCTTCGATTTCAATTGGTGGTGGTGGTGACTAGATCTGTGATGCGAATCTTTGGTCTTGGTAGGCTTCGTGAAGTGAGATGCGGATGGTGTTGTGTATTCTCATCGATGGGGGAAAGTCCAGTTAATATGCACTGTTCCCCACCCTTGCCAAGATCTTGAAGGGCCCCTTCTTTGTATAATCAAGTATCTTGCATGGTCTTGTAGTCCTTACATTCCTTAGTAACAACTATACAATATCTTCTGATTTCAAATTCGGATCGGGTTTTCTGTTTTGATTGTAATTTTCTTTCTGTCAAAGTTGTGCGGCCACTATTTCCTCGCGTATGGTGTCGTGCTATTAGTTCATTTCATTCACCAGTATCTTCCGATCTGGTATCAAATGACAACCTGTGTTATGTGTCTGGTGTTGTCCTTAGTTTGCGAAGAATGGTGTTGTCTTAATTGTTTCTTGTTGTCTGTTAGTGTATGCAAACTCTGCAAACGGTGATAGTTCGTTCCTATTACCCTGTTGATAATTGTAGTATTCTCTCAGGTATTGTTCTAGATTGGCATTGTTTCTTTCGGTCTGTCCATCCTTTCGCAGATTGTAAGCCATACTCAGTTTCCTTTCGATTCCCAACCTCTGGGCTGTCTCCTAACATAGGTATGAGGTGAATAGTATTCCCCTATCGGTGATGATATCATGCGGAAATCCAGGTAACCGAAAGATTTCTTATGCAAAGGTTTGCGTGACTTGTTTTGTTGTCATGTCCTTCCAGCATGCAATAAAATGACTCATTTTTGTCAGTCTGGCGATGACTACCAAGATAGCATCATAGCCGACCGATTCTGGTAAATCTGTGAAAAAATCCATAGATATCGACTTCCATGGCTTATCTAGTGCTTTGTTTGATTGTAGTTGACTATACCGAGCATGTTGGGATCATTTCGTTCTTTAACAAATGTCGCAATTTTTGACTTATATCTTGATCGTCTTTTGCATTCCAGACTAGTAATAACTGCGGTTTATAAGTTCCGTAGTTTTTGCAGTTCCTCAGTGTCCAGCCTGCAGAATGTCGTGATTCCTTCTGATAAGTTCCATTCTTATCTCTTCCTCTTCTGGTACCCAAATTTTGTCCTCGTACCATAGGCAATCATCCTTCCATCGATATAGCCCTAGGGCTATATCCTTCATTTCTTTTGTTACTAGTTCCAATGCTTTCCTGATCTCTTGTATCTGAGGATCCTGCCCACTTTGTTCCTTAAGCCTTCTTATTTCTTCTCCAGGAAAGCTAATTATATTCATATCCCGTATTCATATCTCCTCAAAGTATTTTTCTTATGGTAATAGGATCCTTTGTTTCTATTTGATCCTATCGTCATCTTCTTCTAGCGCAGCTTGACTTCTCCTTGTCAATGCGTCCGGTTTGCAGCTTTCCTTTGCTGGCCGATATTCGATCCGTATCTTGTATTGGCTTAACTTCTCACTCCACCGGATCTGTTGTTCATTAAGGTCTTTTGTTGTCGTGAAAGGAACCAAGTTCTTAGTGTCGGTGAGGATCATTGTCTTGTGATGACTTCCCAACACATATCTCCTCCATTCCTTGGATGCCTGTACTATGGCCAGTTGTTCTTTGTCGTGAATATCATAGTTGCACTCCGCATTCGTCATTGTCTTTGATCGGAATGCCACCGGCTGCCATTTCTCGTCTTCGCATTGTTTCGATTAAATACCGAACTGACATACATTGATGCATCTATTTCGATCATGATCGGTCTTTCCGGATTGTAATCGGTAAGTACGGGTGCCGAAGTTATTTTTTGTCTCATCGTATCGAACGTTACGCTTTCCTCTGTACCCCACTTCCATTTTGCATTTTTGTTTGTCACATTGTATAGAGGTTTTGCTATCCTGCTAAACCCCTTGATCAATCTTCGGTAAAAGTTGCAGAATCCCATGAATCTTTCGATATTGGTCTTGTTCTTTGGAATTGCCCATTCCCATATAGCTGCCGTCTTGATAGGATCCATCCGGACTCCTTCTTGGTCAATAATAAATTCTAAGTATTCCACTTCTGTCTTGTGGAATTCACACTTAGTAGGCTTGATTCTCATTCCGGACTTTCCAATCGCTTCTAAGATCTTTCCCACGTCTTTCGGTCTTGTTCCATTTTGTCTGAGTACACCAGTACATTATCCAAATTATTTATGCTGTATATGTCCAAGAATTGGTGTAGCGTTTGATTCATCCATCTCAGGAATGTTGCAAGTACGTTGGTCAAGCCGAATAGCATTTTCAAGTATTTGTAAGTTCCGTATCGTGTGCGAATGTAGTTTTCCATTTGTCTCCTATCTCGATTCGCATATTGCGGTATGCATCCTTAATATTGAGCTTCGTAAAGTATCAGGCGTTGTTTAGCCTTTCCAAGGCTTTGCCGATGAGTGGTAGTAGGTACTGATCTTTTTTCGTGACTTCATTAAGTCCTCGCTAATCCACGCATAGTCGTAATTTTCGGTCCTTCTTCTTGACGAAATGGATGGGGGCTCTTGTTTCCGCGAAGGAGTGTCGTATCCATCCTCTTTCCAGATTCTGTTTCTAATAGCTTATTAATTCTTCCAGTTCCGCCACTCCTAGTGGATATAACCTCTTTGCTGAGATTGTCTTTCCTTTTTCTAAGTTAATCTCCTGGTCAACTCCTTCTCTGTAAGCTGGTAACCTAGTCTTTTCTTTCTCTTCGAAGAGATCCAGGTATTGGTGATATACCTCTGGTATCATCCGTTTCAAGGGTTCCTTCCCTTGGTACCTTTAGGCCTTAATAGCCATCTCGGTACTGACATTCATTGCCTTCAAATCGTATAGGCCGTCCTCCTGGTTCCACTTGAGAATGCCTATAATCTCTCCTCTTATTTTGAACTTTCCAATGGCTTGAGCAGAGATCTCGCAGATCTCTATTCGTGTCTGGTCCGTTTTTGTGTCTTCCCGCATAACCTCTGATTCGTTTCTGTCCCGGTCTCAGTTGTGGTCTGTACTTCCGAATCCTTTGTCCTCTCGTTTAGTCCTTTGCAAGTTCTTCAACATCCTTGCATTCGCCGTCCAGGTATCTTTCGCATATCAGTTGTGCTATCCTGTCACCGCAGTTGACTGTGTTGTCTTTGTCCCCTAGGTTCACTATTACTACCTTCAGTTCACTGGTATAATCCGCATCCATTATACCCGCGTTGTTTGTAAGCCTGTTCTTGACTGCTAACCCGCTTCGTAGTGCAATGCGCCCATAAGTGCCCTGTGGTAATCTGATGGCTATTCCTGTTCGGATGACTTCTTGCCCTTTGGCTCGTATCGTTGGTCCTTCGCTAGCATACAGGTCGTGTCCTGCCGCCCTCAGTGAGCCTCTCGTGGGCATTATCGCATCTTTGGTGAACCTTTTGACTAGGATCTGTTTATCCTTTTTTGCCTGGACCATTGAGAACTTCATCTCTAAGTTCTCCGCTAGGGCTTCCGCTTCTGGAACTGTAAAGACCATTGGTGATTCTTTTAAACACCAGGTCATTCATCTCTCACTATCAAACGTGATGGTCCCCGTTCCTCAATCAATTGCAGGACTATGTTCTCTCAACCATAGCATTCTAAGAACTGCTTCATGTTTTGGTAAGTTTGTGTCACGATTGCCTAGAAGAGCGCTAGGCAGGAAGGACAGAAAAGCAGAGTAAGCCTT
>QFET01008660.1:0-13560 GCA_003316355.1 Tuber calosporum | reverse complement strand
CTATTAAAGACCTATCCATCGACGCTTCTCCCCCTATCCTAATAGTATCTTCAGGGTCCTTCTGGGATTCTCGAGATACTTGGGAGTAGGTTACAGTGGAGGAGTTAGAGGATACCCAGTTCAGCGCGAGATGGCAGCGAGTTTGCTACGACAACATAGCCATTGTATATGAGTTTCTCCGACACAACTCTCACATATCACCTGCCCTTTTGTCCTTGGACGTTGAGGAAGGATTTGACAACATCTATACTAGCTGGCTATCAGACCTTTTGGTTGCTCGGTGAGGTCCGGCAGAAATGGTCCATTGGATCATGAGGTACTGTTGTAGGCACCATATGTGTTTCCGCTTTAATGGACGAACCTCGCACTACTACAACCTCAACAAGGGCATTCCCCAGGGTTCACACCTGTCACTGCTACTTTTTGTCATCTATGTTGCCAATATATTCAGACCCTGCCTCCTATACACTCCGCCCAGGGGAGCCTTGGTTACTTCATATGTGGATGATAGGCTCATTATAGTTGCCACTGATAATAAGAGATTGACTATATTTCTGCTGTCTGATATTTAAGCCGACTGCAATAAAGTTGCCATGGGACGTGGGATGTCCTTCAATGTTAGGATGCTACAGTAGATCGGGTTTGGGGATAGTGCGTGCGATGGATTGGACTTGGGAGGTGTCGTGTTGAATCCCATAGGCGAATTAAGGGTTTTGTGCTATTGGTTTTAATATGTATTTAAATTTTACAGCTCATGTGACATACTGGTTAGCGTGGGACCTTATGGTGAGACGGAGGATATCTGCGGTGAGCAGGAGGTTTGGCAGCATCGGTGGCATTGGTTCTTGGAAGACTGTCCAGGTGATTAAAGGTGTGTACTTGCAAACGGTCGGCTACGATCTGGAGTTAGTGTTTGATTATGGACACTACATCAGCCAGATCCAGATGCACGTTACCAACTGTCTGTGATCATTATTTCGGTGGCCGCTCGTGAGCTCCAACAGTATTATTTTCTCTGAGACTGGTGTCATACCGACACATATCTGAACTGCCGAGTTGTGAAGACGTTGTTACACCCATATGTTGACAGTTCGGTACGGGTCGTCTTACCCATGGTACAGCTGTGGTAGGAACGACTGGTCGCACCCGGCACTCCGCGGTACTTTGACAGTTTCAAACATCCCGCCCTAGTCCGTTCCCTCGTTTGTTGACATTGCCCACAACAAACTCTCTGCCGTTGACCTCCATGATGAAGTCTTTTGGCAGGCTACTCATGATCCTGGTGTGCTGCTGATTTACGTGAATGGGTCTTTTAAGGATGACAGGACTGGTGTAGCATGGGTCACATACTATCGAGGTTCATTTTCGATACCGTATATATCACAGCCCCTGGAGGCTAGAACATTGTCAAAGCAGAACACCTCGCCTTGTGGGATGCCCTCGCCACTGTTGTACACCATGGAAAGGTATGCTGCTTCTCAGATTCTGTTTCCGCGTTGTGCATTCTAGACTCCATGAATCCTGACGACATATACATTGCACTATGGGAGGCCTTGTCTCCGCTTTGGTGTATGTTCTCGGAGGTCACCTTTGGGCGGTCACCTGGGCACTGCGGCATCGCTGCCAATGAGCTGGCTAATGCTGCAGCCAAGAAGGCTGGTTCAGGTTTTGGCGATAGTGGGCATTGTTGCTTCCCAGACCTGGGCTTGCGGTACACCACGGTTTGCCGCCACTTGACCCAACACCAGTGGGATGAATGGCATACCGGTCATGGGCACCATTACTATGAGTGGCGGGCGAGAACATCATTACACCCTCGTGGGCTGTCGCGTATGGACACTCTGGTCCTGTTTACTTTACAGACCGGTCTAGCAGTTAATACCCAGCGGCGCTGCGATGACAGTGCTACCCGTTTTCACATTTTCATTTGTGATAGGTACTCACCCAGTCTGGATCGCTCCACCTTGTTCGATGATAAGAAGATTGGCTTGTGGAATAGGTGGTGGACAGACAACCATTACTTGGGTATGGGTATTCCCTTTGCTTCCGAATGGGTTGATAAGGCTCTTGTATTGTGTAGCAATCCCTTCGCCATTATTGTTTGGCTCACTTCGGCCAACTGATCTGTTACGGCACGCATGTCTGTGAAATGCTCTCGTTGCGGCATATTCAACTGCCAGGGGGACTGTGATAGGCCTATGATACATTTTCCTGGGGAGGACAGGATTTTCCTGCTTCGTGTGATGCCTGACCTGGGTACTGGTAGCTTGCGACGGAGGTCTGATTTTTGTTGTGCTTATGACGGCGGCTATCGTAATCTTTACCCCTACTTGGAAAGTTCACCTAACTGCGTTGAGGACTGTACACACTCTTTCTGGAGGGATGTTGCCCGGGACTGGGAATTCTTGGTGGAGAGAGAACTTGCTTTGGTCAACTAGTTGGTGATAAGGAACACTGCTATTGGGACCAATCGGAATGTTACATGCTCGGTTTGTGGACATGGCGGGGTTACTAGGACGAGCTTTCGATTGCATTTGGGCAGGAGTGGTTGTGGCCATCGTTGCTTTAGGTTATTGTGGGATCAATTTGTTGTTAGGTTGGCAGATTGGGTTTAGTTAGACAGTTGGTGGATTTTATGGGTCATTGCACTTTATGGGCCTTTGATCTGGATATGGCATTAGCCAGCCAGGAAGACGCAGTAATCCGGGACCCTTGACGGGTGAGCGCCCGTGAGCCTGGTGTGATTTGCTTTTATATATATATATATATATATATATTTTTTCATTTTGAAGATTGCCGTTGAGGCGGGTTTGGAGTTGGCTGGGCTCGGGATACCCATGCCGTTTGGTGGCCGTATGCCCGTTAAGGCGGTGTCTCCTCTAGTTAGGAATAAAATTGATAACCATACCTACAAAGTGTCCAGCTTCAATTCGGCCATGTGAATACGGTATTTCCTGCTATTTTCTCTTGCCAAGACATCAATGAACCCCTCCCCTTCGATCCCAATTTTTACAAGCCCCTCTTACCCCTCTTACAGTACCCACCGGCAACAGCCCACAGACTCTAATCCCACCCCCGTCGCCTAGTGCAGTCACTGACCCGTGCCCGGTGCCCTCTAACCCAAATCTGGAGGATTATCCCAAACCGCTCCTTGAGATCAAGTGCGTGCCTGTTGCAAAGCTCCTCACTACAGTACTAGTATATCGACGACTCGCAGCAGATTACCGTATCTGGGACACACTCTTGGACAGCAAGGGCCCTAAGCCCCCACCCCCCCATCACCTTGCGGTCTGCGAGCAACTTTTCAGTATCATATATCATATCTGTGAGTTGCTTGCTGGGGACCTGATCAGGAACACCCGAAACAGCTTGGACCTCTCGGATAGGGAAATACCGGTACTCTGGGTTGGGTACTACACGTATAGCAACGGCCTCCAGTTCAGTTCGGTTCGGTTCGGTTCAGGGTTTATATCGCATGGGCGGTTGTCAGATCCAAATATGGAGAAATAAGAATCAGCTGTACAGTACAGTATGATGCCCAGCAGATCCCGGTGGCTATTCGCAGAATTTGTCATTAGCTCAGTGAAACATGATCAATTACTTTTGGATATCCTCGATTATCGGTATCGTAGAATATACAATAAAGTTGATACCGTAATACGGTACATTTGATGGATGGGTGGGCGTGACGACCCTGGACTACGAAAATGAAAAAAACAGAAAAGGTTTGCTTTGCATCCTGTTGAGAGGAGGGAGACCGACGCGGTACGGTAGCGGAGTGATTCGAGTGAACACGGGAAATTGCGTTGGGCGGTTGGCGGGTTCGGGATTGCTTCGTTTGGTTCGGTGAAAACAGTATGATATCATACTTGGTTTCCTTTTTATCTTGGCCATTTCGGTACTCGTACTCGTACTCGTACATTACCGCCACTTCCTTCTGCCCATGTACTCTACTCGAGTAGAAACTCCCCATCACCTTCCTCAATGTTAGCAACCATCGGAAACTCTACCTTCGCAATGCTTACCATTTCTAGCCCCCCCCCCCCCCTCCCATCCTACAAGTACTGTGGTCCTTCTCTTCCCCACCAGCTGTCCGTCCGTCAGTCAGTCCTTCCATCTTCCTCCTGTGATCCCTCCTGATAGAACAACTCCGTGGTCTGGATCACTTGATCAGCGGTGCTGAAAATCCTATCGTGCCAACCTTGGCGCACGCATCCGACTCTTCAAATACTGTGAGCTAAATCAAGCGAGGAACACACCCAGCATTATCCGCCCGCCCGCCAAGCCAACCCCTTTACTGCCTCCCAGGAAAAACCTCGATCCAATCTCCTCAAGGATGTGGTCCACCTATTGTACTCGTATAGTACGGTGCACAACGGTGTCACGTTAGATAAAATCTCATGACTGACTGGTGGGCGGGAATCAAGCGTTACTCCACTCAAGCAAGCGATCAAAGGAGAACGGCAAGATAAAAAACCATAACCTCAGATAGGTATAATAGGAAAGATAATTACAAATCAGACCACTGTCTAGCTCACACCTCAACCTACTTCCGCCCCTTAAGCACTCTGACAACCCCCCTCCACCCCCCAAGGAAGCACCAGGTGCTGAAAAACATGACACCAAAGTTAAATACAATGTACGCCCAAAGGATCCCAAAGTCGCGCCAGCGGTCGCTGTAATTGACATGGAAACTCGCCGCCTAGATCATGCATCCATCATTAGCCCTCCCCACCCCAAAAGCAATAAGGGGAAACTCACGAATTCGTCCCCATCCCTATATTGACAAAACTTACACACGCCATTCTCCTGCTCGACGTAGCCACCCAAGCGCTCTACGAAACTAGCCGTGTATTCGGCACAGTTAGCGACGTTGGGCGGTAGGTCGAATCTCGCGAATTCATCCTCCGCGCAACGTACGGGGACGCCGTGTACTACCGCTCCTAGGAATCCGGAAACCAAGTACTTGAAGGGCGAAACCCAATACACGAAGCGCCAGAACTTGGGAATGGCAGCGTAGGGTACGACGACGCCGCAGAACGCCACGACGAATAGGAAGAAGACGGGTACGAGTATCGACGCTAGTAGCTCATTCGGTGAAAACGCCGCGATGGCCTGGCCGAAGGAAACGTAGTAGAGCTCGAACAGCAACATTAGAAAATAGGTATACCCGACCGTGAACGAGTCCCTGGGGAAGCCGATGGGGTAGTACCACGCTACAAAGTACAGCGTCCCCGCTACGATGCTATAGGGGATCTCTACCAGGATGGAGCCAATGACGAAGGCGCTCCAGTGGTATATCTTGCTCGCCTGTTCGCGCGCCAGGAAGAGATTGCGAAAGTGAAGGAACTTGGGCTGAAGTTGTTGGATCAGCGGTGGGGAGATTGTCAGCGTCAGAAAGACGCCGAAGAAGCGGGACTGCATGTCAATGCTTTTGTTTCCCAATTTGTAGAAGGTGAAGCTGTTGAACAAGCCCGTGAAGATGTGCAGGGAGAATTTGCCGATCGTATATTGGGGTGTGCGCCAGTAATTTACAAATGTTCGCTGCACCACCGTGCGGACTTGAGTGTGCCAGGGCATGGCGAATTCGCGATCATCGGCTATTTGGTTTTCTGAGGCCTGGGAGAGGCGGGTGGCTATTATTTGGTTGATCTCTTCGACGCGCTGGGTGTGGTTCGCCGAGTTTGACCAGACTTCGGCCCAGTCTTTGTCCTTGCGGTTGGGGTCTCCAGCGCCTATCGCCTCCAGCATGTACTCCGCCGGGTTCTTGTCCTTGGGACAGCGTGGGGCGCCGTTCGATTCGAAGTATTGTATCATGGTATGCGAGTCGTTGCCGAGTGGCCCATGGTAGACTACCCGACCACCGCTCTTCAGGAGGATGAGGTCGTCAAAGTGCTCGAAGAGTACAGCGCTAGGTTGATGGATGGTGCAAAGGATGGCTTGGCCGGAGTCAGCGAGTTTGCGGAGAAAGCGGACGACGTTGAAAGCTGCGTTGGAATCTAGTCCGGATGTGGGCTATTCGGAGTCGCGTGAGTAAAAGTTGCCGAGTGATTATTTATGAAGTACTTACCTCGTCAAGGAACATTAACAACTCTGGCTTACTCGCTAATTCAACACCAATGGTCAAACGCTTCCTCTGCTCTTGGTTCAGTCCATTCCCTTGACTACCAACGGTAGCACCTGCGATGTCTTCCATCTCCAATAGCCTGATGATAGTCTCAACGTATTCATACTTCTCTTCAAGCGGAACTTCCTTCGGCTGCCTTAGCAAAGCCGAAAACCTAAGTGCCTCCCTGACAGTAGCTGTAGGCTCATGCACGTCCTGCTGTTCCGCAAATCCAGTGGCACGCTGAAAGGACTTCGGAAGCGGCTTCCCGTCAACCAAAAAGTCGCCCGTAACCTTTCCGAAATTGATCCGCTGAGCAAGGGTATTCAAGAGTGTTGTCTTCCCAGCGCCGGATTCACCCATCAATGCCGTTAGTTTGCCAGGTCTGACATATCCGCTCACGTCATTCAACAGCGTTTTACGCTCATCCTTGACCGGAATAGTGTAGGTCACGCCCTGCCATGTAAACACTGATTCATTCCTGGCAACGCCCTCAGTAGCTCCTTGGGGGCTATGCTCATCGCCAGTAACAACCGGTTCCTTTTCGCCGACCTCAACGTCCTCTTTCTCCATCGCCCTCCCAACCCCCGCCGGTGCCTGTCCCCTTTTAAACACGGTCACAGCAGCACCCCCGCTATTTGGCTTCTTAAGCTCAAGCCCTACCGCCGTCATGACAGCAAAGAACATCCAGAACGCAATGGAAAACCCGACGTTCCGCCAGAGGTGTGACCGGGAATAAGTAAATTGCGTCTGGAGATAATCCTCTCCACGAACGATCGTAGTCCCAGACCGACTTCCCTGGAGCGTACATGACTGATATCGCCGCTCAATGCCGGGGCCTACGGGAACCAGCATTGGCGGGACGCATTGTATGTTGAGATTATAGAACTCGTTCGCCATGAGAGCTTCGAAACCGTATTGGATCGGGTTTATCCAGCGGAGCCAAGAGAACCAGGGGTGCATTGACGAGGGAGGGATTAGATAGCCGGTGTAGACTATCAGCGCTTGGATGGCAACACCTGTAATGCGGGTTGCCACGTCGAGACTTGCGGAGAAGGCGCCGATCATGCGGAAGAAGGAGTACATGCTTGCCGTTATGAGGAACACAACTAGGAGACTTATGAAGAATTGGGATGCCGTGCGTTGAAGGCCTATATGCGTTAATAATGGGGTGGTGCTCACGTGAGGGCTGGAAGAAACATGCCAGACATGAAATATATAACCACGTTCCAAATGAAAACCTGAACGAAGCATAATGGTAGGTCCACGACGAGTAGCGCGATGGCGTAAGCCGAGGGACGATAAAACGAGCTACACTCGGAAATCAGCATCACCCACTCTCACACCCTCCGCATGAAATCGCTGGGGAGCACTTACAAGCTCTTATGCTTCAACAGAATAGGCACAGAACTGAAAGCAGCCGTAAGTTCCGCAAGTGCAAGTAAAGCATTGAACAGTAAAGTGAAAAACAAAACACCACCGCGGGGGAACACCCCGTTGGAATCTTGCGGCAGGTTATAGAACAAGCTGCCAACGATCAAGCTCTGGAACAAAATACCCCCCCACTTGCCGCCCAGACTCACGGGGTCGCCAACCATAACTAGGATCTGGCGCTTCGTGCACGCATATACTTGGCTGTGAAAGGGGATAGCATAGTTCTTGGCTCTGACCTTTTCGGTGGCCTGGCGTCGGCGCTCTTCCTGCTGCGCCGCCACGGTGCTTTCGAATTCCGTAATGTCCTTTTGCGTGGCAGCGGCGATCTCGGATTGTTGGTAGGCCTGCTCTAATTCTTCCGCATTGCGGGGAACTCGGGCTTCCCAGCCTCGCTTTATCTGTCGCTCGTGCCTGTCTGTAACGCTGGTCAAGAAGTCCGCTGTGGTCCAGCGGGGCGGACACGCAAAGCCCAGCCCTTCAAAGTACGCCCTTGCATTCTCTGTAGGACCGAAGTACGCGCATCGCCCTTGGTCGATCAACAGCACTTTGTCAAAAAGGTGGTAAAGGCTCTCACCGGCCTGGTACAGCGCTACGAATGAGGAAACGTTCGCCATATTACTAAGTGTGCGGAGCGATTCGACATACTCGATTGCGGTGCTCGCGTCGAGGCCCTTTGTAGAATTATCCCAGCATTGTACGGAGGCTTTCGTGACCATTGCTTCGGCGATTGAGACACGTTTCTTCTCACCGCCGGAGACACCACGGACGATTTCACCGCCAACTTTGGTATCTAATGTATGCTCGATCCAAAATAGCTTGCTGACCACTCGGAGGAATTCTCTCACATAGTCCTTTCGGGACTCGCCCTCGCGGCGGGAGTCCTTGCTTGGGGTGCGGGTTTCAAGGGCGAATTTCAGGGTGTCTTTGACTGTTAGGGTGGCGTAGTGAAGATCTGGGCAGCGTAAGTCAGTGGCGTGCAGGCTATGTCCAGGGGGGGGAGGGACTCACCATCCTCGGGATTGTACAAAACCTCTCCACGATACTTCTTCCTCATAGTCTTGTAGTCTGTCCCACCGTACGTGACGTCCCCATTAACCTCCACAAACCCACTCCTCTGATTCCCAATAACTTTCAAAAACGTCGAGCAACCTACCGCACCAATTAGCCCTCTACCCAACAACAGACCGCATGGCGAAGTATGACTCACCACTGCCGGGCCTTCCCAAAACCAAACACATCTCGCCAGGCCTGACACACCCCGAGAACCCATGGATCAACGTCCTAATTGCGTCTCCACTGCCCCCCACCTTCTCCCTTCCTGGAAGAAGCCCTCTGACTGCCCTAAACGGCCCGAGGAAGAAATCCCCATTCGTAGGCTGGAGAGCAGCTCCAAGACCCTGCCCTTTAACAACAACATCCTTAAACACAACCCCCAAATGCCGCGTCTTCTCTTGAATCCCTTGCTGCCTGGAATTGCCGAAGATAGAGGATAGCAGGGCTTCGATCTCGGCGTTGGCCTCGGGGTCGTGGGCCTCAACCACGGATGAGAAATTGGTTTTGCGCCGGGAAAGGATGCGGATTATTTCATCCTCGTTGAGTTGTGAGGCTGTGCGTGTTAGGTTGGTGTTTTGGCGGTTGGGGGGCGCTGGCCGGATAGTCTCTATAGTCGCCAGGGGGTTGGAAGTAATACTTGAGGCTGTGGGAGCTCGTCTCAGTTTGTGGTCCGGGGGGGAAGAGGGCGAAGAGTGGCTGGCCGGTCCGGGAATCGCCTCCTCGGGGGGAGAGTGTCTGTCCGCCATATCTGATCAGTCAATTAACGAAATCTACGTGATCTCTTTCCTTCTTTATTTCTTTATTTCAAGCTTGGTTCTCTCTCCAACAGCTTGAACTGAGGGGGGAGGGTAAGAAAGAGAGGAAAGAGAGGAAAGAAATCAGTACCGCTAAGTTATATCCATCCAACCCACTACCGACAGTATGCACTCCTATCCTTCTTCCCCACCCCCCCTTCCCCTCTCCCCAGCATCGGGTCGACGGAACGACAATTTCTCCGAACTCCGACCCTTTCCTTCCTCCACGGTTCGCTAATCACAACACTATACTATACCATTCCCGTAGTCCACTCAAAAACGACCCTTCGACTCACAGACCCATTCACTGTGCCTTTCACCGGAATCAAGTGTAAACGTCATGAAAGGGTGGCCACCCACACACACTCCGTGTTCAGGCATTATCATACAAAGCAATGGGATGAATAAGTCTTTCATGGAAGAGGTCGGGCACGCGGGAACAAGTCAGGGAAGCAAGGTTGACCTCACGTTGTGTGTGGGCGCACAACGTCATGGTTTGGCGCGTGTGGCTTGGCGCCGTTGAGGCGAAAAGGCTATTCTACAAGGATTAGGGGAATGATACTTGTCAAAAGGTTCCTCAAAAACAAGCCCCGGTATACTCAATTGAGAGAGTGTGTTAGAGAGATATTAGGCATGTAAGAGTGTGGGTTTTGTGGAAAGTTATTTCTCCTGGTGCCAAGCAAGGTGGTATCGTACTGGGCTTGTATCGTATGTAAGGTGCATCCTTAGTGTGGCAGGATCCCGACCCAAGGCGTTTCCCGAAACAGAGACCCCGCCAACAAATTTCAAGTGACACAGCCTACCGTATCTATCCTCGCAGAGGGTCCGGCAAGAGGTTATTGAACAGTTATTTAAGATTAACCGCCCAAATATATCCCTGTCTGATCAGGTTAATTGTTCCCTCCCCTTGCATATATGTTCCAAGCATATACAAGTAGAACCCGAACACAGGGGGAGAAATTTGAACTCGTACTCTACAGTATCTGGTAATTCTACTCGTACGGTATTTACCCGTTCGATTCGCTATCTCCGCTGGTCGCTAATCTCCGGATTCAGAGAGAGACATTCTCAAGAAGGATCAGTGCCTTCCTGACACAGTACGAGTACTCGTGCGGTAGGCATGAGTCGTTCATTTGTCTGCGTTGGATCTCATCAACTGGCTTTCGCAATTTTATCAACTTTCTTAGCTAAACATACTTGGGCTGATGTCGCAATTAACAGGGATATTCGGAGCTGGCGAATCGAACGAGCAAATATGGTACTCGTACGAGTACATACTAGTACGAGTACAAGCACTCCACATTGCGCTACGGTACTGCGGCAGTCGAGCACACCACCGTATGCAGACGTATGGAAGACACTAGTACGAGTAAGGTTCCCCCTGTGATGGGGCATTATCAAGAAACACGAATGATAAGTAATGCCCATCGCGTTTCACTTGTAGCTGACGGCCAAGCGAACCGTGTCTTCTTCTCCTCCTCCCTTCCCCACTGACAGAGCAATTGATTCGCTTACATAATACACATCAAATAGCGTGGCTTGGCAAAAGCGACTTCGAAAATGGCTATACATACTATACTGTATGCACATGGGTACAATAATTCGAAATTTTACCATCTCCACTACCGTAATATCGCCCCCAGTTGAGATCAGAAGAGCGCGGTTTCGTCTGAACGCTTCTACGGAGCTATATCTTCCCGGGGGTGTGGTTGTGGGTCGAAAGCTTTTCGAAAATTATTCTTGGCCTGGTTTTTCGGTTGATCGATTTCGAGTGCCCCGGCAGCGTACGGGTGTCTACTTGTAACTTATCACATATGCAGTGCCATCGTTCATGTTATTACTTGTCGCATTTGACTTCGGTTACAATAGCACTTCTTGGCTGATTACTTTTTGAGATCCTGTCATGTACTGTACGGCTTTGTAAGTACCGTGCGGCACGTATTGTGTACAGTACAAGTACGGTAGGCCATAATGAATTTACATTGAGCACTATACCAGGGCAAAATTACAGTACCGGTATCCATACTGCAGTACGGTACGGTATCCGCAAAGTGGGGAAGAAGATGAAGGCCTAGGGTTAGGTAGGTCTACTCGAGTATTCAAGCGGGATGTCACGGGCACTAGTAGGGTACAAGTATTGTACAGTATTGTGCGAGTATCATACCTGGTGGGATGTTTTTTCCCACAGGACAAGGATAGTGGACCAACGGAATGATCCTGTACCCTACTTATACTTGCGCCGTATATACCCCCATGTACTCGAGTATCATACTGGGAACACCGTACTGTGCTTGTAGCTGGACCTCACGCTAGGCTGTTGGAGCTACGCCTCTTGGTGAGGTTGGGGTGAGAGATCAATTTCTTTCGCTGCGTTTTTCTCCCCTTGATCCGAAGGAGGGATTCTTGACATCTCAGGGTGGCGTCTGGCTGCCCGAACGATATTCCGGTTTGTTTGAGCTACGTCGATCGGGGCAAATACTGACCGGCTGACTCGCAGGCGTACAAATCACTGCAAACGATCGATCATACAGATATGATAGGGTATCCGTGTGCGGGGAACCTACGGTACTCGAGTGCACAAATTGGCGGCGCTGTACTGTACTATATACTCAATCGTACTGCGAATGAGTTATTCATTTTCAAAGCGGGAAAAGGGTCCCCGCTCGACTCCGCTATCTTGCTCGTACGCACAATGAATGGATCAACGGAAACAACCAATCAAATATTCTCCTTCCCGACTGGCCGAGAGCGACCACATTTCCCAGACGGAAGATCGCGCTTCAGGCGTGCCGAGAGGGGAGAGGGAAGTTGTCTGTTTCAGTCGGGATGTGGGGGCTTGTGGCCGGGCGGATGTGGGGTATACGGGGGTCGGGTTAGGAAGGACTACGAGGGTGATTGCTCAAGCTCAAGCTCCTGTGGCTGCAGCGTCGTTGTCGTCGTCGTCTGGAATTGTAATCTCTCCGATTAGTGGCCTTAGCAACTCGGGCACGATCTGCGAATACGGTTGAGTAAACAATTAACATCGCCGCCATATAAACTCGCTCATCCGGCTTGTTCCTTTTCTTCCGCTCCGGTGCTCGAGTAGAACTTACCTTCGAAGCGTCACCCTCGAACACCCAATCAAACCATTTTTTGCCACCCTTCCAGCCTCCCGCATCGACGTCTAGGTCTACTATTGCCACTTTTCCACCGCTCCAGCGGATTTTGTGGGCGTAGCTAGCTGCCATTAGTGCCCTCTAGCCGGGTGAAAACGTGGACGGGATAAACTACTCAGCGGCAGGAGTAACATTCCCGCTCGTCCCAATAACAATGCACAAATCAACTCCACTATCGACCCACCGATCGATGCTGACAAGCATGTCCACATCAAGCATTTCCCCAAACCAAACGACACCAGGACGGAGGAGGTTATTACCTGTATTGGAGGAAATTCATATTAGGCGTTATCCATCTGCGGGAAAGGAGGGGAAGGGGAGGGGGGACAAACATTTAGGACACTTTGGGATTCTTTCTTTAGGTATTGGCTCTAGAGGCGCGCTCTCATCGTATACTGACTTTCCCTCCTCCCCCTCCGGGGGAGCATTCGGCTCCGGGCCGGGGGCATGTCGTGCAAGGCTCTGCTTTGCTAGTGGCACCGCAAGCTCTGGGATAATTGGATCGCGGAAATCCTGCACTTTGTAATCGCAGCTTTGATCGAAGCACTTAACGTCGAATAGATGTCCATGCAGGTAATCGATAGTTTCCGGTGGATGATTCGCGCGTGCAGATAAGCCTATGATGCCCCCCATTAACCCCTACCCGTGATACGATAAACGTAACTCACCGTCAACATTCTGCGTCAGAGTCCGGAACCCCCCATCACCGCCCTTTCTCCTTGCCAACTCTGCGAGCGCAAAGTGGGCAATGTTGGGCTTGGCCGCGAGCGCCATGTGACGCCTCATGCTGTAAAACTGCCAGACGAGCCCCGGGTCCGCTTCGAATGCCTCGGGCATCGCGAGCGTGGTCGCTTCGTAGTCCCGCCACATGCCTCCCGCACCACGAAAGGTTGGGAGTCCGCTGGCGGCCGAGAGGCCGGCGCCGCAGAGGGCCATTATGCGCCGGCTGGAGAGGAGGTGAGTGTGGAAGGTTGTGAGGTCTGTCCGGGGGGGCATTTTGGTCTTCTGGCTTTGTTTT
>QFET01008650.1:0-43076 GCA_003316355.1 Tuber calosporum | reverse complement strand
CCACTTCCTTCCTCCTCCTACCATTCTCCCTTACACCATTCTCCCCCCTCACCTCACTCCTACCCTCACACCTCTCCACACTCTCTCCCACCTCCCTCTTCCGATCTCCTCCCTCTAACTTCAACCAATCACCTTTTCCCCCCACCCCCTCTCCCCAACGCCACTATCCTCTTCCCCCACATCCATCACATCCTCACATCTCACATTTTTCTCTTTTCCAATCAACTCCTCCCACACCGTCCACTTCCCCCACTCATCCTTTCCCAACACCCATCCATTTCCAATTCTCCTACCACCTCCTTCCACTAATCCCCTCCTGCCAACACTCCTTTTCCCAACCCTATCCCTAAAAACTCCTAGTCCAACCCTCATTTTACTTTTTCCTCCCTGGCTAGCCATGGCGTCTCAGGATAAGCACTAAATCCAAAGACAATTCGAAGCCCAATAGCTAACGCGATGAAAGGCCGCCGTTGGTTGATAACTCGATCGTCGAAAATATGAGTAGTCGCTATTTCAAAAATCAGGTAAATAGAGGTCGTCGTGCTTGTTGCAGTACATATTAGATATATTAGATGTACCATCAGCATTTCACTTAGACTTAAAGGCCATTTACTGTCAATAATCTTGCGGCCTGTAGGTTTATCTACTTCATCGAAAGTACCACTTTTCTGAAGGGCCTTTATTTCCTCGTCCATTGCGTGGGTCCATTGTTCCTTAAGCGAGCTGTTCACTACTTGGGTATAGGTCTTGGGATCCTTACCCGATGGTACAGTGACATTTCTGCCAAACTATTATGGCAGGTGAACGGTTCTGCCAGATGTGGTCCGTATCTCGGGAGGATTTTACAGTTGTACTTCCTGTACAGGAGGTTCCGGTGTTTCTTCTGGAGTTTGGGGACAGTCATAATTTTCAGATTTCTTAGGCGGTTGAGGTAGATGTACTTCAATGGTCGGTTTGTCATTTGCTTCCTGTGGTAGAGTTTTATTGGGTGCCGGTTCTCTCTGGTAGGAAGGTAGGTAGACTGTTGCAAAGGTCTCTGATGAGGGTGTAGGTTCCTAGGGATCAAGCGGTAGTATAACCTTAGTTGTCCTGTAGAGCTGATGCATGTCTGTGATCTTGTGCAATGATGGTATGTATATACAGTATATTTTGCAGGAGGAAGTATATGCAACAAGGTATTCTTCTATGGCATGGGGTTGTAACTTTGTTCCTGGTTTCCTGATCTCCTCTGGTATATGGACAAAGCATTTGGTCTCATAGGAGCATATGTGGTTTACAAACGGCTTTTTATTGTAAAGAGATTCATAGGGCGATAGTTTTGCTATGGATCAGTCAGGTAGGATGTTCCGGTGGTATAGAGCTGTTGTAACTGCTTCCGCCCATAGACAGGGTGTAAGACCTGATAACATGGGGGGTGTAGATGTGATAATAGTCCTAATGTATTGTGCGGCAATGGCATTAGATTAATGAGAGTAAGGAGGTATTTGTCATGTATGATACACAGTTTTTCAAAGATGGTTGTCATATATTTGTTGACATATTCTCCACCTATATCGGTCCTGAATCGCTTAATTGTAGTGTTGTCCTGGGTATGTCTTTCTTTGATGAATTGGTAGAATACTCTAACGGTATCAGATTTGACTTTAAGAGGATAAATCAAGATGTACCGGGTACAATCATTGATAAAGGTGACATAGTACCAGGAGTTTCCCAAGGAAGGGGTTGATAATTTTCCGCTAAGATCAGAGTGGATGAAATAATAGGGATTTTCACATCTTTTGTCTGTATATTCGGGTTTGCATTTTGTTGATTAGGACCTAATGCAGGTTTCACACTACCAGTTCCGATGTTCAAGGAATGTTGGATTGTCTGAGTAGTTAGTACTTTTGAGGTAGGATGGTGAATGATCTCCGAAGGCTTCATGCCACTGTTGGTAAGTCATCTTGTTCACAACTACTTTCTCTTCTTGCACAACATAATCTTGACCATCAATTTTCCCCATATCACTTCTCTATTATTCTCCCTGTATACAAACATATCGGCCCCTTTACTACGCATAGGAAAGCCATTCCCCGAAGAAACAATAGCCCTCAATGACAACCAGTTATTTGGATCTAACTTCGGAACCCAGAGAACATGTTTAAGGAATACTGGGGCTACATGACAATTTGAAGTTTTGGCCATGAGGTTGACAGTTTTTTAGCCACAGGATTCTTTATGTGAATCATTGCCTCCCTTAATAGACCCTGTACTTGGTTCAAAGTTTAGAAGTAGGTGTAGGTTTCTTGTCATGTGTGAGCTTGCGCCTGTATCGATTACCCAGTTGTGTGGGTAAGGAGTCTTTTGCGTAGAAAGGAGGGATGTGGATCTACTGACCTGTTCATATATTTATTCTTTACAAATCTTTGCTGTACTATCAGCTTTCTTTTCCTTCTTCTTTTGGTTGTCACCCTTGAGTTTATTACACTCATTCCAGGTATGTTCCTCAGTCCGAGCAGTGGGGTAATGCTTTTTGCAGTAGGTACATTTCTTGGATGTTGCCGCAGGTCTCCGTGGAGTTTCCTTTCCTTTTCCTTTTAGATCGATGCTTTTATACGCTTTGTCGTCCTCAGGGCTAACCAAGGGTGTCATGTCCAACACCTTGTTGTAGACATGGTCGTAGGTAAGGACCTCCTTGGTTTGGAGGTGGTAGACAATGTGGCTCATCTGCTCAGGAAGGGATTGGAGAAGAACTGCTGCTTTGGCTACGGGTGACGTGAATACCGATTTGATTACAAATGGTACAGCGTATCGATAATCTGCAGAGGAGGAGGAGTAACAATGTTCCATTCGATTCCACAGGGTGTTGTACTTGATGATATGGTCTGTAATAGGTGCTGAGATATCGTACTTGGTATCGAGGACGGGGTTGGGTTGTGCGATGAAGGAGGGGGTGTTTTCTCTAGCAAATTTATCTTGGAACGCTTTCCAGATAACAGGGGGTGGTTTGTGGGTGGCCAGCAAAATAAGCCATTGAGGGTCAATTGTTTCAAGGAAGTAGGCCGAGGCCCATTGGTATCGATCGCACAATTTATCTAGTCTCTCAGAGTTGTTATTTCCATCTTTTCCTCTTCTTCCTCCGGCAGGGTTTCCTTTTATCTTACATCTTTTTTTTTTATTAAATCTGTGGTTTTATTCGTACTAAGTATAGCAAAATCCTGGCATTCACCCTGAGGTATGGCCTAAAAACCCCCATAACATAGGAAACTTCACCTCCCCCATAAAATAACAAATAACAATAGAAACACTATCATAAACATCAAGTTATTAGCCCCCGGGCGAAATTTCAAAATCAGGACCTCAGGTCCTAGTCTCTCGTAAACGGAAAAATTCCCTAACTAACAGGAAAGTTTAACTTATTCTGTGTTACAAAGGAAACAAAATCCTTCATCAAGGCTTTCCCTTTATCCACTCTCCCATAGGGCTAAGCCTGGCCTTAGGTCAAACATCCACTGATGTACCCTCTCCTTTAGCCGAGCCAGGCCGGGGCAAACAATAATCACGTGTGCGAAGGTGATATCTGACTGTAGATATAGGTCACAAGTAGGATACTGGTCCTGGCTGGATCAGCTTGCCTGACCTCTTAGATAGCTCTTGTTCGATCTCATCTGGTGTATCCTACCGGCCTGGAATTTCGGAAGCGGCATGAAAGTCCTGCAATCGCGGTATGGCGGTCGATATACATAGTACTCCGGGTATGCCTCCTGTATCCAGCTATTATATACCTCTTTCCTAACCCACTGCTTGGCCTCAATATGCGCCTTTGTGGCGTCCTCTTGTACCATTTAGAGTCAGTTGGACTTTACCGGAAAGGGCCTTGACTGATATATCCCAGAAGCCGTAGCCCCTACTTCGTCAATCGGGAGGCGGACTTCGACCGAGGTGGTAGAAGTTGAGACCCAAACCTTTGTGCATAGACCGCCACATCTGTCGAAAGCCTTCCTCCCATCCGTGGGGTATCTGAAGCTGTCCGGTAGGTGAAAACCCCCATGCAGCATTGCAGTCGCAAGGTTATTCCCTGGAATAACAGACGTTATGCAGCCTGCTGGCTTTTGGGATGCCTGTAGCAGATAGAGTCGGACCGGGGCTAAACAGGCCTCTGCCGACAAAGCCATCAGGAGGGTAGAGAAGAAGGCATTGGTTATCCATCTGAGGACTCAATTCCAAAACGTCTGCATCTTCTTAATCATGTTGATACTAGGGGTGAGGATCTCTGCCCAATATAGCATGGTTGGCAATAGGATACCCTTTGCTAAGGTTCTCGCTCTGTCCAGCAAGAGTCCTTTTCCCGGTATCGATAGTCTCTGAATTCGAAAGAAAGTGGCCTGTGTAAGTGCCAGCCTTTTCGTAAAATGTGTCTTGTTTCTTCGTTATCGCCAAAGCAAAAACTTAGCCATTTGACCACTCTCCCAGCCGGCTATATAACGGGAGACTGAAAACTTATTGGACACTGGGAAACCTCTTGCCTCTCTCTCCGCGTTCTCCTGTGCAACAGCTCTGTCTTGGCGATACTGAAGGAAAGGTCACGATCTTCTGCTCAACTGTTGATCCTATCCACCTCCCCCTGCAGCAAACACTAAACTCGGTATCATGAATTGGACGCAACCGTAATCTGAAAATGGTCCACATATGAAGTAGAAAAGCTCTCTTCTGGGTTATGCGCCATGTGTATACCACGAACATATATCGCAAAGAGGAGCGGGGACAGGGGGGAGCCTTTTGGGATACCACGATCGATTCTATTTTCCGTTCGTGAGCTGCCCGGATAGGCTTGTGTAACCATTCGGAAAGCGACGAAATTCCGTATCTAATCGGTTATGTATGTTGGGACCTCCTGGATTCTTTCGAGGACCCCCTTGATCTTCTGATGTTTAACATTGTCAAAACCCCCTTGGGCATCCAGGAAGACCGTTGAGACCTTCTTTCCGGCGAATTGACTCTCCGTGACCCCGTGTTTCTGTGATAAGACTGCATCTACTGTGTACCTCTGTTGCCGGCTTCCAGTCTAATTGATGCAATACATGTCCGTTTTATAAGCAATCGTCATAAGGCGTCGATTGACTATTCTTTCTGCAATCTTCGAGAAAGTCTGCATCAGAGCAATAACCCTGAAGCTCGAACATTGTCTGTAGTCACTCTTTCCCGGCTTTGGCAGAATAACGCCAATTGACCCTTTGAGGCATGGAGGGTGAATCCCCCATCTCAGGAGGTCGTCCACTAATAAGAGTAGTACGTTTTCGTTAAGACAACTTATGTTTTTCCAAACCCCATATGGGACCTGATCTAGCCCAGGGGCTGACTAGTTGCTACACCTCTCCAAGGCCTCCCAAAGCTCAACCAATGTGTCCCTATCTGCCGAACGAAGTTCCCAACAATAGGAGGATTTCGCCGATATCGGGTCCGATTCTCCACGAAAAGTTGCCTCATTATAATTGCCGCAGTGTCCTCTGGTGAATTCCTATCTTTACCAGGAACTCTGTTCGGGATTCGCTGCTTGGTGAACTGATGTGCCGTCAACACGTCGTTTTTCTTTGCTGAGGCTAAGAACTCATCCCAGTATTTCCGCTTCGCCTTCATAATTGCAGTCCAGTATGCTTTCCTCGTGTCAATCTTACCTTTCACCCTGGTCCCGTCTCGTCCAACACGCCGGGCAGCAGAGGTATAAACCCTTCTCATCTCTGTGATGTCTAGTGTCCACCACGCATTTGACCACCTCGTTGGTCTCTTCATTGGGGCCCAGCCTTTTACCATCTGTATCAACCTCGACAAGTTCTCCACGAAGGTCTTAATGGCCGTAGCTGGGTCATTCAGATTCTTGTATTCATTATCAACATAATCTTTTAGGGAAGATTCTATCCAGGGGGTGGGGAGCCCTTTCTCATCTCTCTATTTGATCTTGTCCCAGTCTGAAGAAGGTGTCGTCAGGTGTAAGTCCTTCAAGTCCATGCCTGTGAGTATGACTATGTGATCCTATCCTGTCTGTTGGTATAGGTTACTCCAACTCAATACCCGAGCTAAGAAAGCTGAATTGGCTAATGTATAATCGATGACCGAGGGTCGGTGTAACGTAGGATTGTTTGGAAATCTGATGTAGAACCCAGGTGTATTCATGATCGTAAAACCTCTCTGCACTGCCATCCGCATAAAGTGCTCGCCCTGCCTTCGCTCCCCGGATTGCATAGTCCGTAGCTGGTCAGTAAAGGCCTTGTGTATATTTACATCTCCGACCACCAGTGTCGGCTCGTCCGTTTCGATAAACAGTTACTCTGGTGGTACCCTATATCCTCCATCGGTCCTTTTATCAGTACTGATCAAGCCCAAGGAATCACAGTCGCCTAATAAAGGTCCATCCTTTCCAAAAATTCTCTAGTATAAAATATCAAAATCATTTAAAACTACAATAAAGGAAAAACTAATCAGAGTCCACAGTGTCACATAGGTACACATTCGTACCTTGGGTGAGGGTAAAAAAACACACTCGTAACCTGGGGCCATGAGGGGTTGCCCATTATACAGTGGGGGGTCCTGTACACATACAAAGGAAACTTTAAATTCTCTGACAATATGAAATAAAGAAAGAAACACACTATTGCTCCCACGGTAATTGTTTTGTAAAATATTTATTCTCAATCTATTCTTTTCATTTAAATGCGCTTTTCCCGACACACTGGCCCAACGGTCCAATTTATCGCGGCGGTGACACCTTCCTCGCCTAGTGGTCTCGCCGGGAAGCCATTCTTGAGTCATAGTTCTCTTTTGCAGTTTCTTTCACACTTATCCTCTCCGGGCAAGCCGCGTCTCGAGCCGAATGTTGGCCATCGCAGGAGGCACATTTGGCAGGTGTCATAATGCAACAAGCTGGGATTGCCTTCCGTGACCCTCTGCAGGCCGGTTCGTGGCATGGATGATCTTTTTCGGTAAGCTGTTGCGAGCCATTTGGGCACACGGGCAGATACTTCTTGCAGACTGCCTGGGGGTGGCCATACTTCCAATAGCGGTGGGATTGCATCGTTGCCGATGCCTGCAACATCACGTTCGACAGCTTGCATTTGCCCATAAAGAGGAGCGATGGTGTAACTTTTCCTACTTCGTTTTCCGGAACCCGGATTATTATTGCAGTTGCCCTCGTTTTATCAGAAACGGCTCGGTCCGGTTTCAGAAACTTTGCAGACACTATATCTATCTTATAGGTTGCCTTGAAAGCCTCTTTTACAGCCTTCTCCAAACCCTCGTTGTCTCTTGGGATTGCCGCAAGGGACACACCATGCCCGATTACGTCGATATCTGTGGGTGCCCTCCTAGAAGGCAGGAACTCTGGACCCCTATTATCGATCGTCTCACTTAGTGCTAACGTCAGCTTGTCTAGGTACCAGGTATATTTTCCAGAGTCTGTCCCAGCTGGAGCAGTCAAGGTGACAGTTCCGTTCGTCCTATTCGAGAACAACTGTAAATTATTTGGTGCCTTACATTCGCATTTTGATAGGACTGTCGCGATAGCAACAGAAATATTTGCTTCATCACGGGCCGGGTCGACTAATGGCTGTGCCACCTTCCTTGTTACAAACATTTTTCTCCTTGCTAGGCTAAAGGACGGGTTCTGCTGGGAAAACTTCGCTTCCTCCCTTCTTCGAGGTTGGTTTTGGTTCCGACTTCTCCTGCTTTTTCTGCTTTGGTGCCAGAGGGTTCGGTGGCGTCGGGCCTGCTTCCGCATTTCTCAGGTTTCTGCCTGGTCTCCGTGTTTCAGATCGTGGGAGCGGCTGAGAGGCCACCGCAGCGTAACTTCAGGCTTCCGGTTGGTCTTGTCTTATAAGAATCGTTTTCGTTCCTTTCTTAGGAGCCGCAGCCGGGCCCCTCGACAGGTCGTCAACCTTTTTGATGAGGTTCTGAGTCGTGGCTGATAGCGTCTACAACTGATGGGCAAGCACAATAACCAACGTCATAATCGTATATTCCGAATCTGAGAACATATTGTTGTCGCAAGAAATGACATTCCTGATGATCGGGTTGTTCTTTAGGGTTCTGTCAACCTTGAGGTAGTCCATCACTACTTCCATAAGTTCCTTGGAGGCGGGGTCAGGGCCTTGATCTTCCTTGCCCTTTGGGCTCTGTGTTGACAGCTCTGATGACCCTACCTCTGGCTCAATGTGCATTTCCACGTCATGAGATGCCATGGCGTGACTCGGAAATACGTTGGGATTAATTTTTGGGTTCATGTAACGTTACGTATCAGATATCGCCACTTTTGAGGTGGGGTTTTTTCTAGCACTTTTCCAAGGTGTTGAAAAAAGTGCAAATTTCAACTTTAAAGAAAGAGCGCAGGAGGGAGCATGATCCTTTTGAGTTATTATGTCCTAGCAATTATATATAGTAAGGACATATTCCGTGATTTCTAGCAAGGTACGGTAGTTATCAGGGCCAGTGAGTTTTGGGAATGAGCTCAATTTGTAACTGGGTTCTCAACTACGTTTGGATTTATTATCATAAGATCTGGGGTTTGGTGCAGGAGTTTCTAGACGAGGAACGGTGGTTTCTGCCACGGACATTTTTGCTCACTAAAGCCAATGTGACTTTGGTTCCTAAGTACTGGTACATTACTTTACACTTCTGATTGGAGGTAGCTAGAAAATTGCAACTTCCGTAGGAACTTGGATTTAGTAAGGGAGGAAAACTCGGACTTTAGCAAGGAGTACCTATACTTTTTAGTATCGATTTGCCAAGAATGTTTCGCCAAGAACGTTTCGTTTTGCGAACAATGTTTCTATTCAACCAATTTTCATTTCATTGTTCGTTTCGAGGAAATGTTACCATGTTAGAGGAAATATTTTTTGGTGAAAGTTGTTTGTTTCATTTCGGAAGGAATTTGTTTCGTGGTGCAATAGGATAGCGTGTAAGTATATGTCATATAGCTATGGATGTACCGGGCTCATAACCTGTTAAAATTATGTGTATTGGAACAATCCTATACCATGAGTATGAAAATATAACACAGTATTAAGAGTATACTATGTGTACACTTGTGTGGATAGTATTGTAGTATGAAGGTAGATTGGTAATAGATCTTGTCCTTAATTAACTAAATAAAGTAAGCGGCAACCAGCTATTTATACAGGTGCATATCCTCCATGTACTCAGTAACAAAAATAGGGAAAACATTGTAAAAAACATAAGTGCGAACATGTTTGACCCTGAAAAACTACCAAGGAAATCCAAATATAATAAGTGTAATTTGAAGTGGTGTGCGCGAAATAAGCGTAAAGATAACACATGATACAGGACCAGTAAAAGATCACTAAACATGGAAGGATAACTGTGAAATCCCCCACATAACATAAGAAATATGCACATTAATTCTCAAACATTATCATGAAATATAACTGAGAATATGATATAACCTAGCTGTAGTCATGTCCATGGTTTCCCTGCGTAAACTAGAAATAACCAAGCAGAGACATAAACAATATTACAATAGGAAATATACATATGAAACGAATTGAAGAATAGCAACCGACGTTAGTCAAACGTCAAGTTATTATATAGTAACTGGTTCCTTATCTTGCCTTAAGCAGTCTAGCCTTGCCCTATCTGCATTTTCCGCGTCCAAATCACCCTACTGGTCTTTGTGGGCTGTAGTGAATTCCTCCTATGTAATTCAAGTCTCAAACTTCCGCCCTTCCTCAAATAGAGTTATCCGCTGGTGTCTGCATCCCTGAGCTGGCTTTTGACATAGGTAATGCATTCTGTGAGGCCTACTGCTCGGGTTGCTTCAAAGTATAATAGACATTAACCCAAAAGGTTTCCTATTTACATCCTTATTCCATGATAGGTAGGAGGTTTCTTGACCTTGATCCAGTTATTAATTATTTCTTAAAGATTGTTGATCAGGTTCAGGATTTATTGGAACTATGCAGTTATCAATCCTGCTAGTTGAATTCCTGCTCCACCAGCAGGAGTTGATAGTCCAGGACGAGATATTCTTTCTGGTCTTGTTGTTACGAGTTTTAGGGGTGCGGCTAGTCAGGGAGGCTCAGGTGTGACTAGATATGCAGTCCTTTATTAATGACTGCGGAATGGGTTTGTGCTGAATGCTTCTTCGAGTACCTGACTGTGTGTACAGGTATCGATCTCTCCATCTGTGTAGTTGATATTGTTGTCTGTAAAGTACGCTATTTTGTTGTTAGGTGTTGCTTACCTGACGCAAGAAATTGTTACGATTATATGCTCTCAGCAGACTTGCGACAAGTAACTATATATCTGTGGGTTGGATGAATATTACCAGGCCATCCTTATAGGACAGTATTGGGTGTAGGGCTAATCTCAGCCACCAAGGTAGGAGTACTATTGCAATGAGTAGACTAGGCGAGGATCCATTATTGCTATTAGGCCTATACCTATGTTGTATTGATAGCGAAACCCAATAGCTGCTATTACAAAACACCAATAGAGGAACGCAGAGGTAAAGTAGTCTAGTAATTGTCTAGGGAAGAACTTGATATTTGCGTGAAGAGTCCAATCTAGTGGCCATTTTCCTCTTTTCTTTTTGTTTAACTTTTTTTTATATCATATATTGGTTGTTATAGTACAAGATCTTGCATGCATCACTAGCTATGGCATAAACAAAACCTTAATCTCAAAAGCAAAAACCAAGGAAAGTATCGGCATATAAAAGTTCCAACTGGGCAGATAACTTTCCATACACCTCCTACGGTAAACTCAAGTAAGGAAAAACTAGCCTTGGAAGCATTCAGAAACCAAGCATACAAGTAAGCAAAAACCAGAGGTTCTACGAACATGGGGAGGAAAAATGGACATGGGCAGGGTAACCTGGTGGGGTGGGGGCGACCAAAGGAGCCGGAGAAGAGGATGGCGTACGCAGCATTTCAGGGGGAAGGCCAACCTGAATCTTGTATAAATAGGAGACCAGGTTGAGGAGTAGTGGTATTGAGGACCAAATAGGTTCAGTTGGGCCTCTCCCTATGAGGCCTGGGAGGTGGCGCCTGTGGGCATCAGCGGTGGCTGAGCAGGAAGGTATGGTATACTGGAAATCATCATCATAGTTCCAGCATCGTGGACAGAGTGTGGGCTCCCCCATGGAGGCCGATGAGGTATGGAGGGCCAGGTAGCTGTTGTGGGCACGTATCTGGTGAATGCGGCCAACCATGACTTTGCCTAGGCCCATAAAGGGATGTGCGGAAAGGGACGGTTGCTAGGAGTAGTAGGGTGGGGGAGGACAGGCTTCTCCGCAGTCGTTGATAAGGGTCTGGTAGGCCCGTCTCCTAAGGCCAGTGTATTCGGCTAGCATCGCAGGTAGCGGGAGGAGCGCAGGACAGAGGGGTGTGAGATCTACGCGTGGTATAGGAGAGAAGGATCAGGATCTCAAGATAGGGAGGATAAGGTGGGCCATCGAATCTACCGTTAGGTATCTGCGGACAGGCAGTGAGTCATGAGGATTTTTCAAGTGGTGAGGGTTGACATTGGGTTCGTAACATCTTGCGAGGTGACACCATGAGTCAAAAGCAAGGGATTGGATATAAGGAAAATCCATGGGGAACCGCCAGGCGGCGGGCTTGATGGCGCGCGGTGCGCACACCAGTCTCCGTACAGCAAGCCCACGCCGGTTGGCGCATAGGAGGGAGATAGTTGAGAGTCAGCTCTCCAGGGAGAGGACAAAGAGTCTGGTTGTGCAGAAGCAGTTGGCAACCCATCTCTGGATCTGATGTCAGAAGAACTTCATGTGCAATAGAATAGAACGGGAGGGTACAAAGAGGTCAGCCCCATAGGTAAGAATCAGGCGAAGAAGAGAAACAGCGAGGCGATGGCACAAGTGGGGGGATAATCCTGCCCCTGGTGGGGAAAGCCAGTGAACAGTGGCGAAGGCGCCATGAGCCAGGGCAAGATGCTTGGAGAAATTAGTGGAAGTGTAAAGTGATGGGGTGAGCTAGTAGCCGAGCCACCTGCGAGAGTTGGCAGGATTGAAGATTTGCTCATCCAAGTGTATGGGAATAATGCAAGGCGAGCCCCACTGGTTGTGGGTGCGCCAGAGGATAAACTCAGTCTTGGGAACTGAAATGGGAATATTGCACACTTCGCTGAGGCGCTTGATCCTGGAGGAGGCCGCTTGCAGTAGCTAAACGTTGTGGCGGTAGCAGGAGGAAGACACAGTCAATGCAAGATTAACATAGGAAAGAATAAGGCCCCTAGGAAGGGAAAAATGAAGGGAAGAAGCATAAATAACAAAAAGTAAAAGAGATACCTGAGACCCCTAAGGGGTGCCAACAGAAACGGAAGAAAAAATTCCTGGTGAGCCCTAGAAAAGAACACGGCAGGTGCGGCTGGTAAGAAAGGACCTGACCTAGGAGATGAGGTGGTGGTTGACACCTTTTTCTTGAGTACGGCGGAGAGAAAATCGGGATCCACCTTATCCAAACCCCCTTAGATATCAAGGAAGAAGGTGGAGATACGGAGGGCTGGGCGGTGGAGGGTGCAGATTGTATGGGCAAGGCTGGTGACATCATCAAAGGAGGAAAGGCCCCGAAGGAAGGAACCTTAGTTGGGACTGTGGAGTCCACATGGCCTGGTGACGAGGGAGAGGCGGGAGGCGACAATTCTCTCTACACCCTTGGAGATTGTTTCAAGGCGACGATGACCCCAAAGGAGGCCAGAGTGTCATAGGATGGCTTGCCTTGCTTCTCCAGGACCACCTAATTTGCCCTTATAGGGAGGGAGGGTGGAACTATGGAGGAGAAGAGGGGAGAGGAGTGAAATTAATATGGAGGGCGAGGTGCGGTGGACTACTTTCCATATCCCATAGGGAACAGTGTCTGAGCCTGGTCCTGAGGAGGAAGAGGTGGCCTTGAGGGCGGAAGAGATCTCATCTGAGGACAACCTAGGGGCGTTTGAGTAGGGGCGGAGGATTCCAATCTACAGGCCAAATATTTTTTTTCTTTTTTTTCTTTATTCTTTTTTTATATCATGTATTAGTTGTTAAGGTACAAGAACTTGCATGCAGTGCTAGCTATGACATAAACAAAACCTTAATTTCAAAACCCAAAATTAAAAGAAACCAAAGGGACAATAAAGCTCCAACGGGACAGGTTACTATCCATACACCTTGTATGGTAAACTCAAGTAAGGAAAAACCAGCCAAGGAAACATAGAGAAAACCAAGCCATCAGGTGAGGGAAGACCACAAATTATCAAGAACTTGGGGACGAAAAGAGAGTGTAGGCAGTGGACACTATGGGGGTGGGGGCAACCAAAGGAGGTGGTGATGAGGGGGGGGATTGCAACATGTCCCGAGGGAAGCCAACATGCCTCTATTGTAGATAGGCAACCTGGTTCAGGCGAAGTGGTATAGAAGACTACATAGGGTCGTCCGTGCTTATCCCCACGAAACCTTAGAGCTGGCGTCTGTGGGCATCAGGTGGGGGCAGAGAAGGAGAGTATGGCATGCTGGAAGTCTTCATCAAAATCCTAACCTCGTGGCCAGAGGGTGGAGTCCTCTTCGGAGGCCCAAGTGCTATGAATAGCTAAGTAGGTCTTGTTGGCTTGCATTTGGTGAATGCGGCCCGCCCTGAACTTGATGAGGCCCATTAAAGGGTGTGGGGACAGAGACAATTTGTAGCAGTAGTAGTATAGGGGAGGAAAGGCCTCTCCCCAGTCGTTGATGAGGTTCTGGTGCACCCGACTCCTAAGGCCGGTATGGGCGGTGCTCATGGCAGGGAGCAGAGGGAGAGGAGGACGAAGGGGTGCAATATCTGCACGTGGCAAGGGGGTGAAGAATAATGATCCCAGGTTGGGGAGGATTAGGTGGGCCATTACATCCACCAGGAGGTGGATGTGGACCGGCAGGCAGTGAGGGGCAGTTTTCCAGTGGAGATAGTTGAGATTGAGTTGGAGGCGCCGTGGGAGGTCACGCCACGGGTCTTGAGCGCGTGACGGCATGAGTGAGGGGAAGTCTGGTGGGAACCGCCCTGCTGCTGGGTTAAATGGTGGGTGGGGTACATGCCAGTTTGAGCGCAGCAAGCCGGCGGCGATGGGCGCAGAGGAGGCTGATAGAAGGGAGGCAGCTCTCAATGGAGAGGAGAGAGAGTCGGGAGGAGCGGAAGGAGTTGTTAACCAATCTCTGGATCTGGTGCCGGTAGACTTCCATGTGCCGTAGCATTCCGCAGGAGGGTATGAAGAGGTCAGCCCCATAGGTGAGGATGGGGAGGAGTAGGGAGGCAGCAAGGAGGTAGCACAGGTGGGGGGAGAGGCCAGCCCTAGTGGGGAAAGCCTGTGGACAGTGGCGAAGGCGCCTTGCGCAAGGGCAAGTCATTTGGAGAAGTGAGTTGATGTGGAAAGGGATGGGGTGAGCCAGTAACCCAGGCACCTGAGGAAGTTGGCAGGATGGAAGACCTACCCATTCAAGTGTATGGGTATGATGCAAGTGGAGCTACGCTGGTTCTTGGTGCGCCAGTGAAAGAGCTCGGTCTTGGGGACTGAGAAGGGGACATTGCGCGCTGCTCCGCGCCGATTGATCCTGGAAAAGACTACTAGAAGCAGCTGAATATTGCGGCGATAGGAAGAAGATGATATAGTCAATGCAAAATCATGAAACATAGGAAACTGTAAGGCCTCTGGAAAGGGTGAAATGAAGGGAAGAAACATAAATAACAAAAAGCAAAGGAGATAGAGGAGACCCCTTAGGGGTGCCAACAGACACGTAAGAAAAGGTTCCGGTTGAGCCCAGGAAGAGAAGATGTCAGGTGAGGCCAGTAAGAAAGGACCTGTCCGAGGAGATAAGGTAGTGGTGGACCCATTTTTTCCTGAGTACGGAGGAGAGTTAGTCTGGATCCACGTTGTCAAAACCCCCTTTAATGTCAAGGAAGAGGGTAGAGATGGTAGGGCTGGGCGGTGGAGGGTGGTGACGGCGTCAAAGGATGAAAGGCCTGCAAGGTAGCTACATTAGTTAGGACTGTAGAGACCACGGGCCCTAGCGACGAGGGCGAGGCGGGAGCTACAATTCTTTCCAGAAGCTTGTAGATTTACTCGTGAAGTACAATTACCTTAAAGGAGGCCTTGGTGTCATAGGATGGCTTTCCTAGCTTGTCCAGGACAACTTCGTTGGTATTTTTAATGGAGGGAGGGTGGAACCCATGCAGGAGCAAACGGGAGAGGGGGGTAACTAATAAGGAAGGAGTGGTGCAGTGGACCACTTTCCATACCCCATAGGGGACGGTATCAGGACCCGGAAGCAGAGGAGGAGGAGGATCCCTGAGGGAGGCACAGATCTCGTATGCGGACGGCTCAGGGGCATCGGAGTATGGGTTAAGGATGGAGGGGGCGCGCGGAGAGAGACGAGGTGGAAAGGAGTGGTTGAGGAGAACACTATTTATAGACTCTGGGGTGTCAGACCGTGGGAGGGTGGGGAAGCGAGTTGTGGGAAAACCTAGGGCTAGCCGCTTGGTGGCCCGGAGGGAGGAGTAATTGGTATTCAAGAGGAGGGAGGTCCAGTAGGCCTTTTTTGCCCTCTTTATGACTTTGAAGTAGCCACGGTAGGCAAGCCAGGTACCAGAGATGTCACTGGTAGAACAGGTAGAGTGGGCTTCATGAGCTGCACAGTGGTGTATTTTCGTAAGAGTAGAGAGGAGGGGTGACCACCAGGGCTTGGCCCTAGGTGATGGGCGCGAGAGGGCTGTGTGGTTACAGAGTAGGGAAAGAACTCGACACAACTTTGTGTTGAACCTTGAGGTGAGAGAAGCGGAGGTGGGGAGGCGGAGGAGGTCAGGGACTCTAAGTTCATCTAGCAGGGGCGAGAGGGTGGCAGAGTCAGTCAAGGCCCAATTGGGGCGGGAAGGTAGTTGTGTGTCTTTAGGCTGCCTAAAGGAGATCAAAATGGGGACATTGTGAGAGCCAGAAGAGGGGAGACGAGTGCTCAATAAGGAGAAAAACGGAAATAAACCCGGAGAAGCAAAGGAAAGATCTAGGAGAGAGGGCTTGCCCCCGCAGCCCAAATGGAAGCGGGTGATGACCCCAGGGGTATTCAAGAGCTGGTAGCCAAGCTCAGTTGCTATGGAGAAGTAGGGAATGGAAACAGCTAACTCAGTGTGGGAGTAGGCCCGTAGTGGGTTACACTAGGGGTGGTGAATGTTGAAATCGCCTAGGGAGAGAATAGGAAACTCAGCGAAGGGAAACAATTCAAGAGGAGAAAGAGTACGCGACGAAGAAGCCCTGCCGAAGAGTGAGTATGAGTTCAGTACCTGGAGGCGTCAAAAGTAAATACCAAACAGTTCCTCCATCTGGAAAGAATCAAGGCCCATAGTGTCAGATCTCCGAAAAAAAACAGGAAGTATAACACTCATGGAGAGTAGGGAAGAAGAAACATAAAAACAAACTAGTGGCTTTTTAGGGGAGGAACAGGGTGGGGAGAATGTCTTGAAGCCAGCAAAAGTAGGGACACGTCCTCGAAACACCATAGGATCCTGGTTTCAAACCAGCTAAACTGGAAAGGCAAGTACAACTAAGGAATTAAAAAAGGAGGAAAACACATCCCAGCTACCCTGGCAGTTGTGTTGAGCAAGGGAGAGAAAGGACGAGGCCCTAGGGGCCTCATGAGTGGCAGGATAATTATGTAATCCATTACTGGGCAGAGCCTATAGGATTACGGTTGGCAGGAGAGGGGTTGGGCGCCACCTGTGTGGGCAGGGCTCTGTGCCTTGAGGAGGACCAGGACATGCCAGGGGCGGACTGAACAAGCCTCATGGGCCTGGGGGTGGTTAGGTCAACGGCAGGACCTAAGGGACCTTGAGGTGGTGTGGTTGGGCGAGAGGCTGTTGTAGAGCCAGGGGAAAGATCTGTCAAAACGTCCATCTGGTCATCATCTCTGGTGTTTGGGATGCAGCTGGAGCAGGAGGGGGAGGAGCTGGTCTGGATGGGCAGTCCTGATCGCGGGCATAGTGATCCCGTCGCAGTTCGGGCAGCGAGGGGGTCAGGTGAAGCACCAGCTGAGTACCGCTTTGGGGTTGCCCTGATTTGGGTATGATGGATTGAAGCATCAGTGGTCGGCTCTCGTGTGAGGGAGATAGCAGAAGGGGCAGAATGGGTGGGGTGTTTTGCATCGTGGGGCCATATGCCCAAAGGCACAGCAGTTGTGACATTGTGTGTAGGGAGAGGAGAAGAAGTCTGTTTCAGACTGCCTAACGGCGGAGAAAAGAGGGACATGTGGTATGAGGGAGGAGGTATGCTCAGATGTAGTAGTTATAACTAGCGAGTAAGAGGGTATGAGGCGGGAGGCCGGGTCGTTATTAAGGAACCTAGAGGAGAGGATAGGAACACCAGTGGAGTTGAGGATTGAAGTGGACAGGCGGGAGAAGAGGTCATCTTCATTCTTGTGGAGTCAAGCGGAGGGAACAGAATGGATCGCATAATAAACGGCTATAGGAGCCGGGCCAAAGGGGAGCCCAGGGTTTTCGCTGGCTGGGAAGGATTGGTTGAGGCGCCTGGTGAGGGCCTCAAAGTTTAGGGTGTAAGAGAGGGCAGGAACTTGGTCATCAAGGCCAGTTAGGGAGACAGAGCCCTGGTCGTTGACAGAGGCCATGAAACTAGGTGGAAGGGCAGAGTAGGCATTGACGAGTACTGAGGCTGCCAGGTCGGGAAGAAGGCCAGAGATTACAGCGGAATCAGGGCTGACGGCTGGTGATGAAAGGGGTGCGAAAAATCTGCAAGCTGCAGAGGTGAGCGGGGGTGGAGGAGGTAGTGGTTGTAGTTGATGGGTGGCGGGGCCAGAACTGTATAAGAGGTGGTGGCTTCGTTGGCAGCAGCAGCCGCGACCTTGGCTGCAGAGGGAGGGCTAGTAGGAGACTTTCTCTTATTCCTCTTGGCTACCACGATCTGGGCATAAGAGGGGGCATAAGTATCACGGATGCGGAACTGCTCACTGGAGAAACCATGGATTACAACGGCGGTGCCTTCCGAGGCTGGGGCAGGAGGTGGGGGAGGAAGGCCAGATGGGGGCGCCGGGCACCTCTGGGTTATGCCAGGATGGGGAGGGATTGCGGGGGGAGTGATGGTGGCGGGAACAGGTGCAAGAGTGACATGGTGGGCCAGGTCACGAAGCTCGGAACGGATGGAGACTAGGCTGGTGGCTGCAGCGTCGGCAGCTTGAGTCGCATTGGGTAAGCCGGCACTGAGAAGTGCGAATGCTGAGGAGAGGGAGTCAAGCTGGGGGCCAAGTGCCGAGATTGCACAAAGGGCACCATACAGGAGCGGCATCAAGGTGATCTCTCCAGTGGAGATGTTATCAAGGCTTGAGGCAGAGATGGAGGGGACCTGAGCGGAGGAGAAGTTGATGACTTCCTTGGTTTCGTCTAGGAAGGCGGAGAGGAACCTAAGGTGAGGAGGGACGTCCCCTGTGGAGGCAGTGGCTGAGGGTGGTGTTGGGGCGTAGGCGAAAAGAGCGGGACGAGGGGGACCTGCTTGTGCCATGACCAGGCTTAGGGTACAGAAGGACTTAAGAAAGGAGAGGTGTGGGAGGGATCTTGGGAACCGAGTACACTTTTGACGTGGTGGTGCAAAATGTAGGGGCTGGAAAATAGGGCAAGTGTAGCGTGTCCAATCTACAAGCCATCTAAAGGTCCTTATATAGGCACTATTCCCTCAAGCCTAACCCTGTTAACTCATATTGTGTTATACTCTGAAATCCATCAGCTGACTCCTATGAGTCAAATGCGCTGCTTACCAAACTTATCAAAACTCAAGAAACAAGTCCTGTGCCCTAAATGGGTCACATGTGCGAAGCCCATGACGCATAATATGAGTAATGTGCAAAAATTATATCATCATAGGACATACAAGTGTGAGTCTTTCGCATGATCAACCAATCACAACATAACAATAATTGCACTAGTGTCCATTATGTGAAACCCAATGACTACAGATGAGTCATAGTCCGAAATGTGACAGCGTTATGACTCATAACCATTAGTCATGTAAAATCCTGCCTTGCCTAATCACCAATCGTGACTACATCATACCGATAAACTGAGTAACAAACGGAATGGCCCAACCAAGTGGAGCAAGGAAACCTCAGAAACTTGGTCAATTATGATCAAACAGACTAATATTAGTTGCTACGACTTGCTGAGCATGCCTACAACAATTCAGTAACAAATGCTCATTGCATGTTACTATTCTAGACGAACTATAGATTCCATCCACAAACAGAATGGATGAAGGAACGCCTAGCCTAAAATCTAGGTGCACAGCTAGACGCACTCTTGATGCAAGCAATACTCCACCAGGCCAGAGAAGCTTTCAAACACACATAGGAATATATGAGCAAGTATTACAACTGCAAGGCCAGGCAGAAACCGGATATTGCAGTGGGGGACCTGGTCATGTTAAATGCACAATATATACGCACTAATTAACCTTCTAAGAAGCTTCGCCCAAAGCTGTATACCCAGTTTCAAGTATTAGAATAAAGTAGAGAACGCGCCTACAAACTGGAAATATCGCCACGATGGAAGATTCATCCAATCATCTACCCATCCTTGCTGGAACCCTATCAGATATCCAATCGGCCAGCAAGGTGTAAGCTCCCTGCGAAGCGCAGGAAATTAATTGAGAACTCCAATGGGATATCTTGACAATTGTGATGCGTGAAATAATATCTTATACCATAAGGGTTCAGGGTCACAACCAACTGATGCGTGAGTTATGCTTTTTGTGTATTGGACTGGTTATTCCGAGGATAAAAATAGTTGAGAACCACCACAGCACTTAGAATATGGGGTGGAATAGGTGGTGGCATTACATAGGGAGAATACAGATATACCTAAGTGGGCAGATGTTGAATGACAAGGAAGAGGTGTTCCTAGCGTGGCTTAGCAAACACGTTAGGTTTTTTACCCTACTAAGTGCAGTTTTAAAAAATGGACATGTATTAGCGTTTTTGAGTTTTTAAGTTTATTTTGATTGTTATGATAAGAGATTGTAACCATTAGAAAAAGGCGTTTCAATACCACCGCGCTGGGGAGGAAGCTCATATTAGTACATGGGTACAAGGTACTGGAATCAAGTACTAAATTTATAGGAAAATTGGGGTAAGATACTACTCATACCCGTCCGGCCCCCTTGTGGTTCTTGCTAATGACCAACAGTGCCTAAGTTCAAAGGAGTAGCCTCACCAAAAATCCGAAAATTGGCGTCCTACTTGTAACACCCTATTCAACATCACTGACCACCCAACCAGATACTGTCAGGTGGGTATATGAAGAGGGAGACTCATACAACCCAATGCAGCTGTGATGAAGCGCACAGGATTAGTGTCCGCAGGGTTGCTGCCCTTTCGGTACTGCATTTACATGAAAGGAAGGAAGGGGACAGGACACCACGCACAAAAATGAGAATACGATAGGTGGGCTTTTGGAGAAATGCGAAAACACACTCACACTCTGAAAACATGCCTATGTTGGTCTAGGAACCTATCAGAACTGATTGATATAGTGAGGCATAGCAATACATTACAGTATTGGACCAATACTAAGTTTTAAGTCATCCTGAAAGCCATCTGCAAGACACTGGGAAAGCCAGTAGTATCCAGATAGGTCACCAGCCAGGTTGGCCACATGGAGTTGCAAGAAACTATTGGTAAATTCAATGATGCACTACTTAAGCTTAATGGCAGAACCAGGAATGACATCTCCAACTGAGATATTGTTCACATATCAGGAAATAAAGTAGGACTGACTTGTCGATAGGTTGTAGGGGTAACAATATTCTCATGGTTAAACGGTTCTTGCAATCAGGATTGAATGAAGAAAACGGTTGAAGTATATTAAAATATAAAAGTTAAGAGAAGTCGGCAAACGCTCAGACGCGGGATATATATATCGAAGTGTCTTAAGAGCTTTAGCTACAATCAAGCAACCGAGAAGAGATCTTATCAATATTAAAAGTTTTACTCAGAATCCTTTACCTACCTGTCACGATTTCCTAGAAGAGCGCTAGGCAAGAAGGATAAGAAGCAGAGTAGGCCTTGGAAGCCTTACGAGGATTTCTCACACATGACCACTTAGAGTCATGTGGATTTTGGGCATGACACATATTTGTGTGTCATCAGGTTATTATGAGTTGATTTCGGACACATGACCACTTTGAGTTATGTGGGTTTTGCTCATGGCACACACTGGTAAGTCATGATGTTATTAAGACTTGATTTCGCACACATGACCACTTTGAGTCATGTGGCTTTTGCTTATGACACACACTTATAAGTCATGTAGCTATTATGAGTTGATTTCCCACATATGGCCACTTTGAGTCACGTGGGTTTTGCTCATGACAAACACCTGTGAGTCAGGAGGTTATTTTTATGTGCTGAGGACCTTCGCACTTAGAGGGTCATATGATGTTAAAAGTTTCACATGGCTGCCCACTTGCACACCCATAAGGGTTAGTGGTTGCGAGAAGAGCTCTATATAAGGACCCGTTGGGGGCCAGGAGGATAGCTCGTCACGCAACCATCTTTGTTATTTCCTATCTATAACTTTATTAATCAAACCTTTACAGCGCTCTCATCTCAGTAACTGAAAGGTTGAAGTTTGCTGTCAGTTCTGTCGATCAAGTGCTCTAGAAAACTATTGGACTTGGAGTAGTCGTAATAGTAGGGAGCAAGGCGTCTAACTAGATAGAACCTTATATCGTTGCCAGTTGCGCGATATACATAGTCGAACCTTAACACTACTAGCCTTTCTAGACAATCTCCGTTTACAAAGAAAGATACAACTCTTGTTGAATTCGCTTGCCCTTAGAATCGACTTCCCATAACAGTACCCTCCCAGCTCTATATACTATAACATCATATAATTTGTACCATTTCCCATATGGGTAGCACTTTGTAGGACACCATTCCAGCTTATATATAATCCACACACTACTTTGTAATATCACCCATTCATGAATTTAATGATAGATGCCGTTGGTGATTTCATTGTATTAGAACCCAGGCAGTTTAGCCATTCGGTATCAGTTGATATGGTCCTTTGTTTCCCCACGTCTCTTACTACAGGACAACTAAAGCAATTGGGAATCTCATACCCCTTCCTTCATCATTTCCAATTGGTGGCTACTGCTTTTACATAATTCACAGAGTTTCGTTCTTTAGTTTAAAATATATTGGCACATTTATAGTTAATAATTGGAGTCATTCCGTATTCTTACATTTACCAATATATTGAATACTAGTGACAAGGTTGGGATTCTATCTCAACTTATAATTGCTCGTTTGCACACAACCTCATGCACTCTAAAGAGTGCCTCACAGCTCCATGCAAATTTACAGGTCAATGCATATTTGTGGCTTATGATATTAAATTTAGCGCTCGGCATCAATCGGTAACTTCATCTGGCTCTATAGCAAAGAATATTTTTTGGCTCAATTATACTTGGTAGCTGAATAACACTTGGCAACTAAGTTCAATTTAGTTATATACTTTTGAAACTTGGTAGCTTAATGTATCTTAGAGTTTAGAATTAAACTACCTATTATTATTAAATTACATAGTGTTATTGAGCCATAAAGTAATATTGAGGTATAAAGTATAGTTAGCCACAAAGCGAAATGAAGCCACTAAGTGATGCTGAGCCACACATTTACTATAGTAAGCCACCAATTTGCGTTGAGCTGTAAATTTGCATTGAGCAGTTAGGGTCTCAGTTTAGTGCTAACAGTTGCAAGCCAGCCAGCAATTATCGGTTGTGGTTCAACCTTAACCTTGGCATGAGTTGACTTGCAGAAAGTGCACAACAGATCCTGATGCTCGAGTAAACTTACAATTCCACACTGCTTTCCCTAATCCACCTAACCAACTCTCTATTTTCTTACCATTTGACCTCATGTTGTATTATACATGCACTCTCCTTGCCTATGCTAACCACTCTGGCAGTCATTGAGCTATGGTCTTGTATATGTACACTACTTGCTTGATGCTAGTAAATAAATTAACTCCCTGAAGTGCATCATGCTCACTCTTTACCAACTGTTTATTGAAGAGATAAACCTATACATCTGAGGTAAAATAATGGTCAAGTATAGCAACTGAATGACTGTGCCTTCCATGCTGATACAGGTATCACAATAGCCTTCTTGGCAGCCACAAGATCTTTTAATCACACCTCACATAGTATAGTCTGTGAATGCTTGCCTGTAGTCCACCTTATAACAATTATTTGCATACAGTGTGAGCTGCAGTGGCCTTGAGGTATAGCGAAACTATCTTGAGGTTTGGTGGAATCACTGCTTTGTGATAGCAGAAGGACTCTAGTGACAGTGGCCTCTTGGGTCTGTTTGCACTGCCTGAATCGATTCACCTAAAAAAAATTCACTTCTGTACCTCTTTGCTCTAATTTCTCCCATCTTTTGTAACTTCTCCCTCTATTTCTATTCATTTTGGCCACTGTGGACTATATACCTTGTTTAGGGTAACTATATTCGTCTGTGCTTTTGTTGAACTTAAGATTTTGTTTATTACAATATACTAATTCTCTCATCAACCTTGAAATTATTAAAGAAAAACCAACAACTATCGAAAATAAATACCTGATATTTCAAGCTACTTGGTCTTAGAGTAACCCTTTACTGTTGTATAAATAACCCCTATCGGACTCTTGGGCCTTGGTATGCTTTTGCCATACTTCATAGTTTATCTTTGGTTAGTTGTACTACTTCGATTGTATCGTTACTTTGTTGTAGAAGTTTTCTTTACCAGTCAGCGCTTTTGGGTGCTGGTTTATTTCTTTTCCTATTTTAAGTTAAGCATAGGTTGTGATGTATCTTCTGCCAGGCAGAGCTGGGCCTGTTAGATATGTTCTTTCCTTTCCTTCTTCATTTTGATTTTAAGGCTTTCTTTACACTGCTATATCTCACAACACATTGGAGTTCTTGTATCTTAACTAGTAATACATGAAATTTATATAAAAAAATGCAAAATAAAATACAAAAGAGAAAACATAGCCTGTAGTTTGGATTCTTTATGCAACTATCTAAGCTCTCCTATTCGATTATTTTACCTGTTCATTCTTGTCCCTCTATAGTTTTCCGCAATATAAGCCATATGGGTTGACTATCAATACAATTTAGCTGTGCCAAGGTTGTAGCGGTGGCCGCAACCCATGGGTGTTCCCAGGCTTACAACTTGGGGCACTTATAACAGTGCTTGCCAGTCCAAGACACCTCTGCAGCTCAACACAATATGTGGCCTCCCATTCTAACTCTACAGCTCAACACAACTGGGTGGCTACATACAACTTGTTGGCTATACATAACTTTGTAGCTTGGCATATATTGGTTAGGAGTACACTAGCAAATGATAGTAACAAGAGAGTTTAGTATAGATTCAGTTCAGGAATCTTGATTGTTCCTTGGATATTTGCATTTACTGTGCTTGCCTATCTTACCTAGCTTATGGTGGAGCCTTTATCTCATCAAGAAATGATTTATATGCACACAAGAACTGTTAGAGAATATCAAGGAATACCCTGTTATTATTAGGATATCTAGAGAGAAAAAGCTAACTATTGCAACCCTGTTAATAGCAATGGATTGTAACAGTTGATGTAGCAAATATTTTTTTTTTTTGTTAAATCCGTGGTTTTATTCGTACTAAGTACAGGAAAATCCTGGCATTCACCCTGTGGTATGGCCTAAAAACCCCCATAACATAGGAAACTTCGCCTCCCCCATAAAATAACAAATAACAATAGAAACACTATCATAAACATCAAGTCATTAGCCCCAGGGCAAAAAATCAAAAATCAGGACCTCAGGTCCGAGTCTCTCGTAAACGGAAAAATTCCCAACCTAACTGGAAAGTTCAACCTATTCTGCGTTACAAAGGAAACAAAACCCTTCATCAAGGCTTTCCCTTTATCCCCTCTTTCCCATAGGGCTTAGCCTGGGCTTATCTCAAACATCTCCTGATCTACCCCTTCCTTTGGCCGAGCCAGGCCAGGGCAAACAGTAATAACATGTTCGAAGGTCTGAACTGACTGTAGACATAGGTCACAAGTCGGATCCTGGTCCTGGCTAGACCAGCTTGCCTGCCCTCTTAGATAGCTCTTGTTCGATCTCATCTGGTGTCTCCTGCCGGCCTGGAATTTCGGAAGCGTCATGAAAGTCCTGCAATCGCGGTACGGTGGTCGATATATATAGTACTCCGGGTATGCCTCCTGTACCCATCTCGTATGTACCACTTTCCTAACCTACTCCCTGGCCTCGATATACGCCTTCGCAGCGTCCTCTTAAACCATTGCGAGTCGGTTTGGCTTTGCCGGAAAGGGCCTTGACTGACATATCCCACCAGCCGTAGCCGCTATTTCATCAATCGGGAGGCGGACTTGGACCGAGGTGGTAGAAGTTGAGTCCCAAACCTTTGGGTGCAGACCGCCACTTCTGTCGAAAGCCTTCCTCCTATTCGTGGGGTATCTGAAGCTGTCTTGGAGCGGAAAACCCCCTGGCAGCAACGCAGTCGCAATGTTATTCCCTGGAATGGCAGATGTTATGCGGACTGCTGCCATTAGGGACGCTTGTAGTAAGTAGAATCGGATCGGGGCTAAACACGCCTCTGCCGACAACGCCGTCAGGTTGGTAGAGAAGAAGGCGTTGGTTATCCATCTGAGGACACGATTCCAAAACGTCTGCATCTTATTCATCATGTTGATGCTTGGGGTGAGGATCTCTGCCCCGTATAGCAAGGTCGGTAATAGGATGCCCTTGGCCAATCTTCTCGCTCCGTAGGGTGAGAGTCCTTTTCCCGGCATCGATAGTTTGATGTAGCAAATAGGCTAGACATATATTATAAACATTGGGAATTTTGAAGCTTTCTGAGTTACAAAAATTATTTTCAAATCTATTATGCAATAAACCTATAGGAAAATAATACATTTACCTAGAATTACTCTGATATATTGATCAAGATGAATGGTATTAATCAACTTGAATAGTTATCAGCAACAACAATAGTATCGCCCTATAATAACCCTGTTGAGCCACTAAAGTCATATTGAGTCACAAAGGTGAGGTTGAACTGCCCAGTCACATTAATCGATTATAGTCTCTTTAGAGTGCCACTGAAATGCCAGCTTGCCGGCTCTCGTGGGTTGTGGCTGGGAACCCTCATCTGCTCAAGCACAGTATGTACTCGTGGGTAAGGGTAGTGGGGCGCCGTATCAGAAAAGGTCTTGATTTATTATCATACCTATTCTGGGTGTCGCTCGAATTTCTTCCTCACACTTGTACAAAAAATACGCCCTAGACCGTGTTTCTTTGAGCTCTAGCTAGCCCAAGTTGCTCAATATGAGTGTCGCCCGACTCAACGCGCCCCCCGAGGACACTCTGTCACGATCACTTGAGACAGATCTTGGCGTAGGAATTATGCACGCCAAGAACCCCAGCTTTTCCATAAGAGGCTCATATCATTCCGAACATTGCCCAACCCTCATCCCAGTGCAACTTCGTCAAACACACCAAGAAAATATCAAGCACCCTCCCGTTCCCTCTCATTCTTTGCTTCAGGTACAACTCGATGGCCTTCTAACCCTAGCAATCCGCGTCCCGTCCTTCTGTTTGCCCCCTTCTTGGGTGGATGAACTCCTTCCCGTTCTCCCACTCTTCACCTTTAAAATCTCCTTCCGCAGGAGTTTCAGTCTGGTAGAAGTTCGTCCAACTCAATTTACCTTCTCTAACACGGGCGTGTAATTTTCCTAGCCCTTCAGTTTACAAAACTCCAACATGGGCGATCGCGATCTTGACCGCAGGGTAGATCATATCCGCCCTTTTACAGGACGCGGCGATCCGAATAACCCAAATCATGGATTCACCTATCAACATCAGCGTCAGATGCCACCTGAGACCGACAGCTATAGACCAAGCAGTCATCCGCAAGACGAAAGCCTGAGCCCTCCTCGACATCCGCAAGCATCCCAAGGATCCAAACCTGCCAAGCGCCAAAAAACAAAGCAACAGCTGAAACCACAAAAGTGGACTCCCGTCCCAGCCCATGAGAGGCCAATCTTATCATTCGATGTCCGCGAGAAAACCCCTGACCTCCTGCTAGGAATGACCACAGTGGGCGATTTCTTATCTACACCTAAAGGATCAGGTGATGGCGTTGGTGAAAACATATGCTATGCGGCCAACTCTGACACTGAAGTCGAGATTGCCATGTCAGACGATGAAAACCCAGAATTGGCGGTTTCGCATGTCATTTCAGCTGCGGAAGAAGCAGTAGACGGAGAAAAGAAGCCAGATGTAATTTCTCTGATCCGTCCTTTTAAAACCAAAGCCTCCATGCGAAGGCCTAAAAATCCTTTCGAAGATAATGATGATTTTATCTCACTCTCTTTTGGTGACGAACCTATCCATTTGGGCCAAAGTGATAAGGGTTCCCACTGCAAGAGGAGGAAAGTGAATGGCAAAGATAGCCGCGATGAATCAAGCTTTTCTCACAGATATAATCATTTTGGGCCATCTGAAGACACAGGACCACCAGGTTTACCACCCCGCCCTTTAACCTATCGCAAACCTACACCTTTACCCCTGCTCCTCCATCCAGATCTGCAACCCCGTAACCGCTCGGCCCGACAACCCAACATTGGAGGTCCTTCTAGCCTTCCTAGTGCTACTCACTCCAAATACAGATTTCTCAACGCAGCAGGAAGCCTCGCAATGCAGAATAAGGGGCATGGGTGTCAATCAGACATACCCAAAAACAGAAAGAGAGGCTATTCTGACATGGGTCGCGGTAAATCTACTGTCGACGGTAATATCACATACGAGTATATGGCCACTCCAAGGTCAGATCCGTTCCCTTGGGCCAAGATGGGGAGCGATCACTCGAGATCTCTGAGTATGTCTAATTGGTGAGTATCGCCAGATTTACGCATGAAATTATATCTTCCATTGACCGAACATAATAGAAAATGAAAATGATTCTAACTCCGTTTGCGCTATTTATAGGCTTCATAACGAGATCCTTGACTTCGTTGCTTACATTCAACCTCGCGCCTACGAACATGCCGTCAGAAGAGAGTTGGTTCATCGTGTGCGAGTTGTAGTAACTCAACTTTGGCCTGATACTGATCTCCGGGTCTTCGGATCATTTGCTGCGGAGCTCTACTTACCGACCAGCGATATCGACTTAGTTGTGATATCTACTTCTTTTGCTAAGATCGGTATTCCTCGTTATTCAGAACGAAGCGCGCTCTACAAGCTTAAGCAAGCACTTCTTCACTCTAACATCACAAAGCCTGGAAGTTTAGTGGTGATTGCCAATGCCAAGGTGCCAATTGTCAAGTTTGTGGATCGCGAAACGAACATCCATGTCGATATCTCGTTTGAGAATTCTTCAGGCTTGGTAGCTAATGAGACATTTATTAAATGGAAAACTCACCACCCGGCGATGCCAATATTGCTTACGGTCATCAAGCAGTTTCTTGCGATGCGCGGTCTCAACGAAGTATATATGGGAGGATTGGGAAGCTTTTCGGTGACCTGCCTCATTGTAAGCATGCTTCAAATGCACCCTGGTACGGCCAGTGGGGGGGTGGACCCTCGCAAACACCTGGGGGTCATGCTACTTGAATTTCTGGAGTTGTATGGCAAAAACTTCAACACCGAGAGTCTAGGCATTTGTGTGGACGCTCGGAATCCCTCTTACTTCCGCAAGAACGATGTATTTCCTGTAATCCAGAGGGGAGCAACACCGCCGCAGAGCGATCTCCTATGCATTCAGGACCCGAACAACACCGAGAACGACATCTCTCGCAGCAGTTACCAGATTAAGATGATATTGGCTCTCTGGGCCGAAGCCCTCGACGATCTTGTTGGACAGATGAAGAAATTTGAGACATTGCAATTCGACGATAGACAAAGTAGAACTTTACTAGGTGTCATCGTTGGAGGTAACTATGGGAAAATCGAAGACCAGCGCTGGTTGATGAAGAAGGTCTATACGGATCGAATTGGACCAGTTGAGGACATTCTGATGGAAGAGAGACAATGGGGTAAGGCTACGCAATTCGTCACGCAAACACGCAGCCCAGCCTTGCAAACTACCGACTCAAGCTCTGCAATCGGCCCAGGCCCCAAGAAGAGCTCTCGTAGCAGTAATTCTGGTGGACTGTCGTGTCCTCGAAAGAGCAAACAGATTTTTCACGGGGAAGGAAGACAGAACGAGCCAATTGTCATTGATTGAGTTACCGCTGGTACTCAGCTACAAGCAGTAGCCATCTATATCCTATGACTTTTACTATTATTTCTGTTTTCTTTTACTACATTTTCTCTCTCCACCTCTAATCTTGTTAAAACCAAACCAAATGGGTCTAAGCAAGTTATTTTCCTTTGTTAGATACATACTTTTCTAGGTTTGTCTCTGCGGGGTTAGAGGAGTTTAGGGGGGTTGCGGCATGTGTTTATTTAGCTGAAACATTTCCTATTTAGGGTAAAAAAAATCAGTGTTAAAGGGAATATTTAATGGCCCTGCTTTGCGTTTGAACATATCAGGGGGTGCTAAAGTACGGAACCAAATATTTTCGTCCGATGCCCTATTTCCTCCAAATAGACATTTTCAAGTAGACAATTCTCAATGTGGGCGTGCATCTGATGTATCGGGCCGGCAATGAACTTCAATAGGCCTATATAGTATTGTGGCGACAGGTGATGCGGAAACTGATCTTACACAGGTAGGGGTTCCGTGGTAAGGCAATGATATAGAAGCTGATCGTGTGCCTTGCAACGAAGCATAGGGTAGGGTGAGGACATGGTGGTTACAGAGAGGAGAGGAGGAGGATAGGACAGCAGGTAGGACGGTATAAGGGGGGCGTGAGAAAGGGAGCCAAGGAGTGGGAGTGGAAGGTGGACCATAACGTGAATAGGGAGGTGTGTGAGCAGAGTAGGCGAAGCAGTTGAAGTACACCAATTTGAAGCATGATTGTAGGTTGGAGGCGCCTGCACAGGTGGCATAAGAAATCTAGAGCGTGGTAGCGGAGCAGGGAGGGAAAGTCAGGTGGAAGGCAGGCTGTAGTAGGGCTAACAAAATGTGGAACACAGAGGTGTTGCAGGGCTGGCAGGGGGTGTCTGTGTCTGGCTAAGCTAGCAACTAGTGGCACTCAGGACTGAGGAAAGGGGGTTGTTATGGTAGGGGACTGGAAGCAGTCTTTTATACACTACTGAATAGGATACTAGAGGACTGTTATGCGGTCCAAAAGAGAGCAAGAGGAGACCAGAAGGTAAGTTCCATAAAGAAGAATGAGAAAAAGTAGTGACAGGGTCAAATGGTGGCAGAAATAGGGACAAGACATGCCACTCGGAGCGAGACACACTGAATGGTTGAGAAGGCACCCTGGGTGGGGGAGAGATGGCAGGAACAAGGAGTATGGGAAGAAAGGGAGTGGGTAAACCAGAAAAACAATGCCTGCGGTCTTGATACTGGTGGGACAAAAGTAGAGAATCAATAGCAACAGGGGACATATCAGGAGTACCTTCCTGAAGAGGGCCACCCCAATAAACCTGCTAAGTCTTTGGGACTGAGAAGTCAACAATGTAACTGGAGGCCCTAAGCTTCAGCCTGGCGTAAATAAGTTGAAGGGACCAAAATTGTCCCTGTAGTTGGCGAGGTCACAGTGACAGCAAAATCTTTCATATAGGCAAGAATAAGCTGCCTAAGAACAGAAACATGTAAATTAGAAATAATAATAACAAGCAACAAAGGACATACCAAGGACGATTCACGTGTACTTACTGATTTTCGATGAAACGGTCGTCATACAACCAACAAGCAAAAGAGAACAAGTGCTTGGAGTGAGAAATAAAATGACCTAGGCCACCAGGTAGTGATTGAATCATTTGCACTAAAGCGACTGATCCAGAAAGGAGGAGTCAACATTGTCAAAACCACATTTGATATTTAAAAATACTGTTCACACCTTGAGGATTCTACGTTGAGAGGAGGTCATAGAATTCACCTTGGTAGTGAAATCACAGAGCGAAGAAGGTCATGGTAGCAAGCTCCAATGATTAGGACTCAATAGTCCGATAGCCAGAGCAACAAGTTTCAGACTGGAGGTGACTACATGCTCCTAGATTTTGGAAAGTGTTTGAAGGAAGACGATAATCTTCAAGGAACAGGGCGAACCAGAGGTCTCGTTTCTTGAATTACCCAACAAGACCCCATTCACCTTCTACAGCGATATAGGATGAAACTCAAACTGCCATAGGCGTCAAAGGATGCAGAAAAGCATCATATAGTTGGTAGCATAGAAAATTTTCCAATCGAATCTATAATGGTATACGGACTAGGAGCATTAGATGAGGAAGTACGAGTGAGATTGAATGCCTTATCATCTCTAATGCAGGGGAGGAAGTCCACAAATTGGTGCAAAATAAAAGGAACTAAGTAAAGAGTACATGTGAGAAAAAAGTAATAGACGAAGGCCTGGTTTATGGTTTCAGGGGTCTCAGAACTGTGAAAAGAGTGGAAGTGAGGTATCGTGCAGCCAAGGGCCAGCCAATTGGTGGTTCAAATACTATGCCGCATTGTAGCTACTAGGAGATCAGAACAGTGGGCCCTCTTAGCTGCCTAGGTTGTCTTGCAATAGCCAGGTTTTGAGAGGGAGGCAGCATCCTGGGCAAAAGGATGACATTCTGGCAGCTTGGGTGCATCGGAGGCTGAGGAGAATTCTTTGCACAGGGTGGATAGTAAAGGGGAACACCAGGGCTTAGCATGTAGGCAAGGAAGAGAAAGAGAAGTGTTTAGGTACAACAAGGAAGAGAGCAGGAAGAGTGACTGAGGAACCAACTGCTGAGAGTGGAAGAGGTTGAGAGGAATAGGTTAGGGGGAACAGAAAAGTCCTTAACCTTCACCTAGAGGGCCAGCCAGTCAATTAGGGCCGAATTGGGCACTGGTGCCTGTGAGAGACCTGCAGGGTGAGATGAGGTCAGGGAAATAGGCACTTGATCATACCTAGTACTAGGGAAGGAAGTATTCCCATTCTGAAAATAAGGAGGAAGAGCAGAAGAAACAATAGCTAAATGATTAATGCGATAGCAGAAAAGAGCCTCTAAGGAAGCTATGATAGAAAATGCCAACAGGGTTCAAAAATGAAAGCCCTGGGGCAGAGACTCGGTAGGAATAGGTTGAAGAAGCTGCCAACTCTTGGTCAAAGAACTCAAGCACTGGGGGGGCATCAGGAACATGAATATTAAAGTCTCCTAGGCTAAGGACAGTAAATTCAAGGAAGGCGACCAAAATGATAGGGAAACTGTCCAGCGAGGGGAATAAGGGGAAACCCAAGTACTATATGAGTTGAGAATGCACAACTGGCGGAGAAAAACTCATTCTGTTGAACATACAAAGAAATCCATGTTTATGACATCCTCCCTATTACCAAAGACAGAAAGGATGATATGGAACTTGAAAAAAGCAGTGGACACATAGATGTCAAATATAGGTGATCCAGAAGAAAGGCAATAGAGATGGGGGGAAGTAAGTCCATGGAAGGCAGGAAGGCTACCACGATACGCCAAGGGGTCTTGCAAACACAAAACACAAGAAGGAAATGACAAGCCAGCCAAGGTATTAAACAAGAAGAGAATCACATCCTGACATCCCAAGGCTGATGTGTTGAAAGAGTGAAAGAAGTAAGTGTACAAGAGGGGAGGTGCAGGAAGAACAGGTGTAAAACCTTGACAGGAAAAGCCCAACCCTTTGTAAACAGAGTGAGAAGGAGAGGTGCCCTCAGAGGGAGGAAGGCCACCTGGCCTTTATTGGACACGCATAGGTGGGGCAGGAGTACAAGATGGAGGATAAAGGTCAATGTGGAGGCCTAACCAAAGGGACCTGGAGGTCAGCCCAGGCCTTCAGGTATAGGGATCGAAGGAGAGATCAAGTTATGGTATAGCCATTGGGTTAGGGGCAACAGAGGCAACGGAGAAGGTAGGGGGACCAAAGCTAGCGCCATCATCCGCAGCTAGGTCAATGGTAAAAAGGGAGGAGGGGAGTGGGTACTGGACCCAGCAGGAGGAGAAGGACGGGTGGTGGAAGTAGCGGGGTTAGGGCTGTCATGGTAATGAGCAAAGTGATCGCCCCGACAGTTGGTACACCAGGCAGGTGTGGAGACACAGTTGTTGAGCACAGGTTGACTGTTGCCCCATTTGGCAGGATGGGTTGGACCAGCAGCGAACAGATATTGTGTGCAGAAAGGAATACTAGGGGCACATATGGTGGTCCATCTAGGACATGTAGCCAACCTGTCCCAACTTCTGAGTGTTGAAAAATTCCGTAAGGACATTTGAGCAGTAGGCTCTCTTGGACTGATGGATATAGGAGATAATGGGAATGAAAGGAATCAAATAATATAGATTTGTAGGGCCAGCTGTCACTATCAAAGAGGAGAGAAACTTAAGCAATCTAGAATCCTTGTCTACTTTGAGCAAGCAGGCTAAAAGGATGCAGACTACACTGGTATTCTGGATAGAGGTAGAGGGGGTGGCGAAGAGGTCCTCATCATCCTCACAGAGGTAAATATAGGAGCTGGAATGAAGAGCCACCTGTGTGTCATTTGGAGGGTGGCAAAACGGAAGCCACAGGTTGTCACCAACTAGGAAGTCCTGGTTGAGGTTGAGGGAATGTTGGTTCAAGTAGGGTATGTAAGAAAGGGCTAAGATTGAGGTGTAGCGGCTGAGGAGAAAAACACTTCCACTATCATTCACTTTGGTGAAAATAACAGGGCCCGAGCGCAGTTGGCCTCATCCAGGACAGAGGTGGAAAGGTCGGGTACCATGTCACCGAGGGTGAGGGCAGGAGCCACAGTAGAGGGAAAGGAGTGTAGTGCATAAAATTAAAAGGTTGAGGCCGGAAGGGGGTGAGACGGTTTCTCATTAAGGTCGAAAGGGGAGGAGGAGGAGGAGGTATCCAGAGTTATTTATTTTGCAACGGGGCTACTAGCAGACGGAGTTCCTTTAAGATTGCTGTTCCTGGTACTAGCCCTCCTAATAATCATCTGGTATGGGCTAATGCCGAGCTTCTCGGAGATCTGGGGACTATAGGGCCCAAAGCTATGAATGATTGGGGGGTTTGATGAGGAGGAAGATGTGACAGGATAAAGTGGTACAGTGGCCTGAGGAGGGGCAGTGTAGCACGGAAACCAGGGTGATCAGGGAATAATGATGCCCATGCACGGAGGAGATAATAGGAGAAATCGGGGGTGTAGCGATAGAGAGTTGTACATTGATGACCATATAAGACAGGTCACATATTCAGAAGTGAATTGAAGCGAGGTCCTTGGTAAAGGTGTTCATACCCTGTTCAGGAGGGATAGGAACAGTCACGCTGTCGTAAATAAGAAAATGTAGCTAATCCAGCTTAGCATTAACTGAGAGCTGGCCATGCAGTGTGGTGGAAACACGGCGGAGAAGGAATATCTCAACAGTGGAGAAATCAAAGAATTCCTCCATGGTAAGCAGGGAATCTGTCCTGCCTCGTAGGTATTTGCACCGAGGGTAGCCTGAAGCAGGACTTGGAGGGAGGGAGATTTGAGAGGAAGGGAGAGTTGAGAGTAAGGGTTGGTTGAGAACATTTATCACTTCAGGGAGCCTAGGAGGACTGGTGAGAGAGTGGGCTAAAAGGCTCTATAGCATGCACTTCAGGACATAAGGCCTAAGTGAGGGCAAAAATGATGGGTTTGTGCAGTTCATAGATTAATAGTGGTTTTGAAAATATAAGGGAAGGAAATTGGGGGAAGCAGAGCATGGCACAACAACAGGCTATTTTTTTTTTTTTTTTTTTTTTAGAATATAATTCCTTTTTATGGTACAAGAAACTTTGCATTCATTCTAGGATATGGGTGTAAAGATCACCTTAAACTCTCAAGACACCCATCACCCAAGGGATTAAAATCATTACTCACAGTACTGTTGGTAATAGACCTAACCACACATCTCGCCTACTAGCAAACAAACCCCTTGTTGGCTAAGCAGACTACTAGTTTAATGTAAGTATCTGGAAAACAGCAAACTATGAGGAAAACTAACAGTGAAATCCTAAATATAATCTATGTCTATATGATAAACAAAGTAAAAACAAAACAACCCTCAGTGGTAAATGCTAAATAGTACACAATCGCAAAAGAAATCTAAGGCTAAATGGTGGAACTATAACTCTAGTGATCCACTAGACCTAAAGTAAAATCAAAGTAAACTACCAACAAGGAAAAAGTGCAATACCAAGAGGGGGCCTCCAGTCTATAAAACCATAGGCAACAGTTGCTAGCAGAGGGGATGTTTAGCCTAGCAGTGAGACGGATACCACCAATGGGATAGGTGTTAAGGTAAAGGGTACCGGCTGACACTACTGCGGGAGCAGCAGGAGGAGGGGTGAGGCCAACACTAGGAACACCCAACCAGGCAGACTATGTCAGCTGTTTTCATGAATCGTAGAGACAAATACAATCGACCGATGTAATTAATGTAGTGCTACTAACTGTAGCTTTCGACTGTGTAGTCATTAAACAGTCAGGGCAGTATTGGCATGATCTGTCATGGAGACTGCACTGAAAAGCAACTTGATGCAAGTCTATTGGAAAGCGTGATAAAACAAAGTGAGCGGGCACATTGTTGGTGCAGAGTGTTAGGCACAAACGACTCCGGCGAGGACTATATGACACTCAGGGTGAGAAACAGCATGAGTCCAAGCCTCTAGAGACAATCATACCCCTCCAGCCCCGGCATTCACACTTGGAATTAACACAGGCCCCTACTGCAGTAGCTCGTTTAAATACAAAAACGTGTCATTGGAGTATATCTTGTAACCCCGTATACCTTATCACCAACTTTCCGACTGGATGCATTCCACCAGATATATAGGGTTGCATGCCTGGCTACATCTAGGAAAAAGAACAAAGCTATTCCGTCAAGAACACGCATAGTTACAACTGTTAAAGTTAAGAGAGCCTGGCTAGTCCTAGATGGGTATGAACTTACAATTGAAGTAGGCTACTCCGACACATACCAAGATTATGCTGTTGCCCCATGATGTCTACAAGGTCATTTCACCAACCAGAACAAGTTGATAAAGCGAGTTAGTGTAGATGAGAAGGTAGTAGCCCAAGCATGAATACCAGTGATCCAGAAAGCCAGCTGCAGAGCCAGAAAAGATGGTAGGAAGCACACTCGGCCAACAATCAAGCTGGGCCCTTGGTGTCCTAAGAACCTAATGGCAGATTCAAAAATGGACGGTCAGCTTAACCAGACAGGAGGCACATGAGAACTCGGACTAGGTGGCATTCACACCCTCAGTGAATTTAGAGCTCTGAACATACCATCCGCTGTGCATGGAAAGAGAAAGTTTTAGGGTCAAAGCGGGTTCGCTCTCAGATCCAAAGATGAAAGATGGGAATATGATACTAGTTTATATATAAACTAGTTGTAGTCTGCGAACATGCAGAGGCTGGATATAAATATTGAAGTGCCAGACAAGCTTTAGCCATCATCAACCAAAGGGGAAGAGATCTTATCAATATCAGAGGTTTTACCCTATAATCTTTAGCTACAAGCCTTCCTAGACAATCTTCCTTTTTCAAGAAAGATTGCAAGCCAAGTGTGATGTACTTGCCATTAGATTCCACTACCCTTAAGACAGAAAGGAGGGAGGAGGAATCATCAGCCCCTTTGAACAAACCTGATTCAGAAAAAAAAGGGGATTTAGTTTACAGTACTGCTTGTATGTCTGATGGTCTAGAAGATGTAAACGTGAAAACTCTCTCTGGATAGGCGCGCTTGGACGTTTTATCTCTGACTCTGCCCATGGTGCATTCGGAGTCACCAGACCTTCTCCTGCGGACTCTCCCAAGAGAGGTTTGCCTAAAGATGTGGACACTAGCTCTCTCATGCGTTACATTAAAGGAGGCTTGCTACATTTTGCTGTCTTATCTTTGCTTACCAATCTATTATTCTGCAGCCACTCCCTAGCTGCTCTCTTCTCAATATTCTTCCCTCACAATAGCAAGTTTAGTCCGTGCATCGTCCGCTTTTTACCCCTTACTCTACTATCGAGTCCTAATTATTAAAATTATGTGTATTGGCACAATCTTATAGCATGAGTACGAAAATACAATACAGTATTTTGAGTATACTATGTGCATGCTTATGTGAGGAGTATTGTAGTATGAAGGTAGTTTGGCAGTAGTTCTTGTCCTTAATTAACTAAAACAAAGTAGGCAGCCACCAGCTATTTATACAGATGCGTATCCTTCTTGTATTGAGTAACAAAATAGGTAAAAGATTGTAAGAAATATAAGTGCGAACATGTTTGACCCTGGAATACTACCAAGGAAATCCTAATAAAATATGCATAATCTGAAGTGGTGTGCACGAAATAAAGGGAAAGATAACACATGTTACGTGACGTGTAAAAGGTCACTATGCATGGAAAGATAACCGTGAAATCCCGCACATAACATAACAAATATAGGCATTAATTCACAAAAATTATCATGAAATGTAACCGAGAATATGATATACCCTAGCTGTAGTAATATCTGTAGTTTTCCTGAATAAACTAAAAATGATCAACCAGAGACATAAATAATATTACCGTAGGAAATATACATATGAAACAAATTAAAGAAATTCAACACTTCCCCTCATTATCTACAGCCCAACAATCTGATTATCCGTTCTTGTGCCGGTCTGGCAAGTACCTTGGTACAAATGTCAGCTATGTTTTCTGATGACGCAACCTTCAGGGGTGTGAAAGAACCCTTATCGATCTCTCCTGGTATTTTGTGAAAATGTATATCAATATGTTATGTTCGTTCATTAAGTTGATAGTTGGTTGCCAGATAATTTGCGCCAGTATTGTCGTTATGTAAAGCGATTGGTGTTGTAAGCCTGATGTCACTGATACCTTTGAGGTACCTATGGATTTACCTTGCTGCTAGGGACATAGCTACATATTCCACATCTGTAGTAGATGTTGCGACCGAGGCTTGCTTCTTGGACTGCCAGGATATACAGGCTTTGTTAAATAGTATAACACACTCTGAAAAGGACAGGCGGGTGTCAAGACAATCTGCAAAGTCCGCATTCACATAGGTGTTCATAGCGTCTGTAGTTGTACAAGGGTAGAGGAGTCCAATGTCTTTTGTACCGTGAATGTACCTAACGACGGGTTTAGCGTCCTTTAGTTGGAATTCAGTTGGGCAGGAAGAAAATTTGAGAGAAAGGATATTGTATACACTAGATCGGGTCTGGTACCAGTAGTCAGGTACATAAGTTATCCCATTATTGATTGGTATCTTGACGTGTCCGGCATCTGTTCATCCATTGTCCCTTTCCGTAGTTGAGAGCTTTTGGGTAGTGGGTAGAGACAGGCCGTGAGTTTTCCATACAATATCGCACGTGGACTGACTAGATGTATCGTTGCTGGGTAACAAGTATCCAATCTGTTATATAGGTGCTGTGGAGGCCAAGTAGGAATGCAGCTTCCCTTAAGTGCGTAATCTTAAGTGCCGTTTTCAGGTCTTCGATGAGAGAAGTAGCTTTGGGGGTGTTGGCCGCGTATATAGCGATATCATCCACCTAAAGCGTGAGGTGTATGTCGTGTTTACCGTGAACAAACATGCATGAGTCAAGGGCGGATGTCGCTAAACCTTTGGATATTAAGTATCTAGTGAGGAGAGCTAACCATTCGTTCGCAGATTGCTTAAGTCCACTGAAACAATGATTAAGTCGCCATACTTTGTCTCCATTACCGAACCCAGGTAACGGTCGCATGTAGACTTCTTCTTTCAACTCACCATAAAGGAAAGCAGATTTGATATTGAATTGCCGTAGTTGCTATTTGTTTTTAGCATATATTGCAAGGAGGAAGCGCAGTGATTCATATCGGATGCCTGCAGCGGAAGTAACTTCAAAGTCAAAACCCACTACTTGTATGAATCCTTTGGCAACAGCCCTTGCACAGTACCATTCTAATATACTATCAGCATTTCACTTCGTCTTAAAGACCCATTTACTATCAATAATCATGCGTCCAGTAGGTTTATCAACTTTGGCGAAAGTGGCACTTTTATCAAGTGCCTCAATTTCCTCGTCCATTGTGTGGGTCCATTGTTCCTTAAGGGAGCTATACAATGCTTGAGTGTACATTTTGGGATCCTCATTAAATGGTCCAGTGACATTTCTGCCAAAGTATTGTGTTGGGCGAACGGATCTGTCAGATCAGGTCCGTATCTCAGGAGGACTTTCTGGTTGAACTTCCTGTACATGAGGTTCCGGTGTTTCTTTAGGAGTTTGGGGACTGTCATAATCTTCAGGATGTTTAGGAGGTGGAGGTGGATGTTCTTCGATGGTTGTTTGGTCATTTGCTTCTGGTGGTAGAGCTTTATCGAGTGCTGGTGCTCTTGGGTAAGAAGGTGGGTACACTGTTGCAAAGGTCTCTGATGAGGGTGCAGGTTCCGTAGGATCAAGGAGTAGTATAACCTTGATTGTCCAGTAGAGCTGACGCGTTTCTGAGATCTTGTGCAATGATGGTATGTATATACGCTATATCTTGCTAGAGGAAGTATATCCAACTAGGTATCCTTCAATTGCCTGGGGCTGTACCTTTGTTCCTGTTATTCTGGTATCCTCAGGTATATGGACAAAGCATTTGGTCGTGTAGGGGCAAGGGTGGTTTGCTAACAGCTTATTGTTGTAGAGAGATTCATAGAGTGTTAGTTTTCCTATGGATCGGTTAGAGACGATATTCCAGAGGTATAAAGCTGTTGTAATTGATTCAGCCCATAAACGCGGTTTAAGACCTAATAACATACAGCGTGTAGTTGTGATAATAGTCCCCATGTACTGTTCGGCAACACCATTAGATTCTTGAGAGTAAGGAGGTATTTTGTCATGTATGATACCCAGTTTTTCAAACATAGTTGTTAAATCTTGGTTGACATATTCAACTCTGTTATGGTTCCTGAATCTCTTGATGGTAGCGTTATCCAGGGTGTGTCTTTCTTTGATAAATTCGTTGAACACTGTAACAGTCTCGGATTTGGCTTGAAGAGGATAAATCCCAGTGTACCGTGTACAATCATCAATAAAGGAGACATAGTACCAGGAGTTTCCGAAGGAGGGGGTAGAGAATTTTCCTCTAAGATCATAGTGGATTAAATGATAAGGATTTTCACATCTTTTTGCTGTAGATTCGGGTTTGCGTTATGTTGATTTGGACGTAATGCAGGTTTCACACAGCCAGTCTTTCGGAACTTCGGGAATAGTTGGATTGTCTGAGCAGTTGGTACTGTTGATGTAGGATGGTGAAGGATGTCCGAAGGCTTCATGCCACTGTTGGTAAGTTATCTTATTCGCCACTACTTTCTCTTCTTGCACAATATAATCTTGACCATCAAGCTTTCTCCATATCACTTCTCTTTTATTCTTCCTGTATCCAAACATATCCACCCCTTTACTACTCAAAGAAAAAGCATTCCACAAAGAAACACTAGCGCGCTATGATAATAAGTTACTTTGACCTAACTTCAGAATCAAGAGAACATGTTTAAGGAATACTGGGGCTACATGACTATTTGAAGTTTTGGCCATGAGCTTGACAGTTCCTTCGCCACAGGATTCTATTAACGAATCATCTCCTAACTTAACAGTCCCTGTACTTGGTTCCTAGTTTATAAAAAGGTCTAAGTTGCTAGTCTTGTGTAAGGTTGCGCCTGTATACATTACCCAGTAGTGTGTGTGAGGAGTCTTTTGCGTGAAAAAGAGGGATGTGGATGTACTGACGGGTTCAAATATTTATTCATTGCCGATCTTTGCTCCACTATCAGCTTTGTTTTCCTTCTTCTTTTGGTTGTCACCCTTGAGTTTATTAAACTCATTCCAGGTATTTACCTCAGCGCGAGAAGTGGGGTATTGCCTTTTACAGTAGGTACATTCCATGTATGTGGCCACAGGTCTGTGGGGAGGTTCCCTTCCTTTTCCTATGACTTCAGCGCTTCTGGGCGCTTTGTCGTCCTCCGGGCTAACTGAGGGTCTTATGTCCAACAACTTGTTGAAGACATGGTCGCATGAGCAACGGTGCTGCATTCGATTCCACTGAGTCTCGTACTTGTTGATATAGTCTGCAATAGGTGCAGTGAGATCATACTTGTTATCGAGGATAGCTTTGAGTTGTTTGAAGATGGAGGTTGTGTTTTCTCTTGCAAATCTATCTTGGAATGCTTTCCAGATGGTGCGAGGTGTTTTGTAGGTGGCCAACAAAATTAGCCATTGGGGGTAAATCATTTGAAGGAATTAGGACGAGACCCATTGTGTAACCTACTCCCAAGTATCTTGAGAATCCCAGAGGGACTCTGAAGATACTATTAGGATAGGGGGAGAAGCGTCGATGGATAGGTCTTCAATAGACAAGGTAAAAGGTATGGAACTGATAGAGTGACCGTTCAACTTGTAGTATTAAAGGTGATAGTCCTGTGAGGCTTGAGAGTCCGAATCCTTAAGTGATTTGCAGGCTCTTTAAATACAAAAGATTGTAGCTAGGAAAACTAAACAAAAGCGCAAACATCCTGTCCAACAAACATGCTAACAGAGGCAGCATACCAAGGTAACCATATTCCAAAAACAAATGGTTAAAAGCGACAGGATGGAGCTAACAAAACAAGTAACGGAATTCAAACAGGAAGGAACAAGAGATCGCTACTACTATGCAAATCCAGTAGGTATAGCAGGAGGATAGCGATACCCAACTGGGTTGAAGTAAGGAGGGGTAGGTATAAGCGAAACAAGGAAAGAATAACCAGTTAGGCAGTCATAACCAAGGAGGAAGGGACAACCAAATAGTAGCGCTTATCAGGTATAAACCCAAATAAGTAATAACCAACATCAAGTCAGTAGTAATAGTAGAAACATAATAGGATTCCATTACATTCCCCTTAAAAGAAATAAAACAAACAAACAAAGAAGAATATCCTAAAGGGCTTAATGACCAACCCGCCTTTGGCGCATTCCACTCAATTTCAAAACATATAACTTAATCAGTAAACATATATCCATCACTGGTGTCTGGACCTTACACCTTTATAAGCCCCATAGTAGCGAAGACAATACCATGAAGCAGTTAGCTTTCCATCTCAGATTCGTCCAAGGCGGAGAGCGTTGTGCTGCTATCGGATTCTGAGTAGTCTGAGTCTTGGAGAGGTTTCCAAAATCCGTCAGGGTCAAGCTCAGGTGAGAGGGGGGCATAGTCTGGTTTCTGAAGTGTCTAGGCAGAGAAAGTCTCGCCATGGGACCAAGGGAGTCTGAAAGGTATAGATATATTGTAGGTATCGAACCAGTAGGATCTGATGAGGGTGCTGGCGCCTTCTAGGTTGTAGAGGGGTTCCCATGTTGCTTCGATTTCGTCATAGCCTTTCCAATGGATGAAGAACTGTCTTTTTCTGCGAAATATTCGATCTTTGAGAATCTTTGCGATTTCCCATTGCTCTTGTCCACTGGCATCGATGGTGACAGGTTCTTTGGATATGGGTTCAGGTGTTCCTGGGAAGGCGAAGGGGTTGGGTCTTAGGTAAATGCGAAGATGGTTGCGATGGATCCATGGGTGGATTCCTGCCATCACTTGATGGAGTATGAGTTTGTAGTTGTTGTGTCTATCAGGTCCTTCGCTCACTGAGAAGGGTCCTAACCATGGTCCAACAACCTGGTGATTTCGTCCAACCTTAAGGACATAGGGTGCTGACTTGAGGATAACTTCAGTTTCGTTAGGGATGATTGGGGGTCCATCCTTTCTTCTGTTTTCGCTGGAGGTGGTTTGGCGTGCTCTGGCCTTCTTGAGGGCATCTCTGGCGAGTTGCTGGTTCTTCATGATCTGGGAAGCAATCTCGTCTGCTGCTGGTACTGAAGTGGGGAGAACTCTGACGCTTGGGAAGAGGTTTGGTATTCTGCCAAAGGTGATTTCGAAGGGAGAGAGTTCTGTGCTATCGCTGGGAGCTGCATTGATTGCAGTCAG
>QFET01008639.1:0-18752 GCA_003316355.1 Tuber calosporum | reverse complement strand
TAGCAACCTCTAGTTGAAGTTGACTGTCGGATTCTTCTATCAAGTGCTCGAAGAAAACTTATTGGACTTGGAGTAGTCGCAATAGTAGTGAGCAAGGTCTTGATAGACAGAATCATATATCGTTGCCGGTTGCGCGATATAGATAGTCGAACCTTAACAAAATGTAACCTACTCCCAAGTATCTCGAGAATCCCAAAGGGACCCTGAAGATACTATTAGGATAGGGGGAGAAGCGTCGATGGATAGGTCTTCAATAGACAAGGTAAAAGGTATGGAACTAATAGAGTAACCATTCAACTTGTAGTATTAAAGATGATAGTCCTGTGAGGCTTGAGAGTCCGAATCCTTAAGGGATTGCAGGCTCTTTAAATACAAAAGATTGTAGCTAGGAAAACTAAACAAAAGCGCAAACATCCTGTCCAACCAACATGCTAACAGAGGCAGCATACCAAGGTAACCATATTCCAAAAAAACAGAGGGTTAAAAGCGACAGGATAGAGCTAACAAAACACGTAATTGAATCCAAACAGGAAGGAACAAGAAATCGCTACTACTATACAAATCCAGTAGGTATAGCAGGAGGATAGCGATACCCAACTGGGTAGAAGCAAGGAGGGGTAGTAATAAGCGAAACAAGGAAAGAATAACCAGTTAGGAAGTCATAACCAAGTAGGAAGGAACAACCAAATAGCAGCGCTTATCAGGTATAAACCCAAATAAGTAATAACCAACATCAAGTCAGTAGTAATAGTAGAAACATAATAGGATTCCGTTACAAATTACCTTTGCCCACTCACTCCCAGCAACATTTGTGCTAAAAAGATTTCAGATTAGGTTTCCTGATAATTCCTATATATGTATGCAATTTCATGTTTGCCTTTCCTGGAATAAAATCAGATCTGACTTCAGCTTCTTATAAAACTCCTTCTATATCATCCTTGTCAACCAGCCCTGCTGAGAAATCTAGTACACCGAGTTAGGCTGATATTCCTCCACTGCTGATCTAATAAAACAATGCTGGTTACCAAACCCCTCAGTGGAAAATGAAAATTCATCTGTCTAAAAAAAAACCTTTGCCCTATGTTCTACAGTGCCATTAAGCCTTGCTAAGCACCAAATGATAGATTTAGGTTTATTGGCTAATCAGATACCGAATTTGCTCTGTGGAATTCAGTTATGATAGCTCCTTAATTCTACTACACTCTATAATATCTTAGGAGAGTACAGATAATCTATCTGGATGCAAATTTCACCTCTTCTAGCTCTGTGTATGCTAGCACTGTAGGTAATAAAAGAAATTAGACATGATTTTTCAGCATCAATCAAAATTGAAGGCCTCCTAAATCAAGGGTATTTAATCAACTGCCATATATGATAACTATTTAGTATATTTTTCTCTCATTAGATTACTTACATATTACTGTATACTGAGAGTAGGCAGCTCAACTTACCCTCCAAACCGTTTGATGATCAATATTCATTTTTCTCCAAATATCTGACCAACTTGTACCTGCCTTATCATAAAGAGTAAACACTTTTATATGTTTATTACATGTAGTTTTTTGTCCCTTGTCTGGTTTACAAGTTCCATTTTGCTTCATTTTTACCAACAAGTAGTGGTTGAATGAGTTGTAACTAGTAACAGACAGGATCAGTAGAGAATACCTATTATGGCCAAGAACTATTCCCCTATATTTGGCTGTTTGTCTTATAGTGCATAATTTACCCTTACCCCCAAGCACTGGTACCCATTGACAATAAAACAAACAAAATTAACAACAGAAAAAATAAAACATAATCAAAAATCATAATAATTTTCAATTCTGTTTCAAAATACCACTTCCCAGGTTTGCAAACATAATCTTCAAGACCATATCAAAATCATTTTCACTTCCCCTAACATGTATTCTCAAATTCTCAGCTCCCCCAAAAGCCCTTCCACATCTCCATAAACCTATAACCTTCTTTTGCCATAACTCAACCCACTTTAATATAATTACATCTTTATAGTTCTCTGTTCAAACAGTGATATTTTCAATTTCCTTTTCCAAAAATTTCACGTCCCAGTTCTTACCCCACCCATTTTTCATATTATCAAGTGAGTTCTCTTTGAGGCCTGATCCCCCTAGTCTAGTGTGTAGTTGATATTCGTTTTGATCAGCTTTACAAGTTATTCATCATGACATACAAACTCCAGTCCATACCACACTGTAGGCAAGTATACCACCTGTGTTAGCTACATACACTCCCTTGCTCCAAGTCCTCCCCTGCTCCCAAATCGCCTCCCCACCCCACAATCATCCTCTTAACTCCCACTGCCCTGTCAACCCAATATTCAGTGTATGATATGATACCCTCTAAACTTTCCGTCCCTTGTGAACCTAAAACCTAGTATTCGGATCTCGTCTACCACCTCCAGTTTCTTGTTTCTCATACCTAGGTCCTCCCACCTCTGTTTGCCAAAACCCATCTATCTGGTCTTGAGAAATGCGAATTTCATATTCCGGCTATTTGCAATCCTATTGCAGTCGTCCCAAATCTCCTCCAACCTGTCTACCGTTGCCTTTCGCAATTCCCCGGCGACCATACTAGTCCCATCATCGACGTAACTGGTAACCAGACTGCTACCCCTGGGGCCGAATAGCCACCGAGACCGCTGTGAGACCCTACCCCTATATTGTCAAAGTTATGAACGGTCTCATATTCTATAACGTCAATACCATGGTTATGAATTGCAGAGCAGAATCTGGTGGCTCCAAACTTATATAGCGCCAGCAGGCTAGATGGATACACACTAGCAGAAATCAGAACGAGTAAGGTAGCGATTCCAAAAGCTGTTCATCTCAGGCATCAATATCCGAACCGGTATAGCACACTTGCCAACTGATCGCCTCAAGGCTGGGATAGGACTCGGATGTTGCGAGGGCAACGAGAAATAGTGGTGGCTGTGTTTGGCCACGATCGCACATTTGGGTACCTTGGCGAGCACTCCTCCACCTTGGCACATTTTGCCTCAACCATCGCTAAATTGGCATACCCGTGATCGTCTTTATTTCGGCGATGAGCTGGTCGGGACTAGACTAATTGGTGGGGCACCTGGTTGGATATCCACCGGAAACTCCCCCAAGCTAAATCTCCTGTGTGAGACGGGGGGGGGGAATCCTGTGGTAATGATTTTTCGGGGATCTATGTTTAGGAGGAGGGTTGCAAGATGGAACTGCCTATAGTCTAGCTGTGATTTAAGTGTTTTGTTGAGATACGGTAACCGATCAGGCGGTAGTTGGGTTGACTATCCTCCGGATTGCAATGCCGTTGTGTTGGGTCACTCACATACCGCATTGGTGGCAGCTCTCGTAGTTATACGAATGAAATGCGGAGAAGAGATTGGAGTCAAAGGTGGCCGCTAAATTGAGAGGATTAGTGTAGAGTAGTCAATAGTGCATGTTTTGTATTCACCGAAGCTGTATTTGGGGATGGGGCCTTATCTGCTTTACCTCGTAGGGTGAAGAGAAGCTGGAAGACGGGTTTGGGAGATGGGTGTGAGTTAGTTCTTGCGCAAGATTGTTTGCTCAAATCCTTTCTGTACATCAATGATAGCACCCCGGCGTCGCAAATACTACCGTATTGTAGTTATGATCAGTGGCTGGAGAATAGATGCATATTATGATACTTGTATCTCGTCTAACGAGCCGACTTGAAGTCGCACACCCAAAGCTGGTGGCGGTTGTCGAAATGATATGATGGTAGGCCAGAGGTATCATATTGAATTCGGTACGATATATAAATGAATCAATACATGGCATGCATGCGAGGTTTTATAGTAAAATAATAAATACGCAGACATGCATTAGTGTGTAGTAGGGTACATATTCACTGTAGCCAATTGTATCATTGCATTATGGGTAACATATTTGAGACCCCTCCTCAGAAGAAAACGTATGTTAATGGATAGAGGTGGGTTTTGTAGAGTGTATAGTAAGAAACTTTACATGTTGCCAGTTACCAACCTCCAGACCTCGGTATCGATACTCATGAAAGGTATCTCCATGGTATGGTAAGTACTCGAGTGTAAGGCATATTAACCACTTTTGTTCAGGCCAAGCTTACCTTACATGCCTGGATACGCTACCCCTAGAGGTATGATACCTTAGGGAATTTTATCTGGTTGACAAGAGCCTCACCATCTGGTACGTTAAGCCAACACCAAAATTCAACCAATCACCAACTATCATACCTCCACAACCTGTTCAGCCCCAATGGCTCCCGGTCATCACGCACAGAATGCCGGAACACCGGACCGTACCCTTACAGCAGGGTTTGAGTCCCCGTATGAGTAAACCGCACGGCCCGTTCGCTTCCGCCAAAAGAGAAATTGACAAATCAGTTCCAATTTCCTGGAACTGAATGCGGCAGCAAGTCCTTTCTCGCCTACGGTAAACTGAGAGGGAGAATATGATCCCAATTCCATCCAAGGCACCTGAACATGACCGCCTTGATAAGGAGCAAGTCCTCTCTTGCCCCCTAACTCGTTCTCTCCTCCCAGCACTCGTACACTACCGAAACCCTTTTGCTAGTGCCAATCCACCCAAAAGGACTGTGAGCTTGCGGGGGAGTTAAGATTGACCTACCGGTACGCTAACCCGCACCTACAAGTACGCGATAGGGGGGCTTGGGGGAATTGGAAGGGACAGGCGGACTGCCTCCTTTTCTTTTTTTTTCTCTTTGAAAAGACGGATGCGATAGAGGTCATCCCGGAGAGGAGGACAAGAGAGAGAGAGACCAGGCCAAAGCAGAAACAAACGGAGAGAGACACAAACAGAGATTCAGAAACACGATTGACACAGCTTTGCCGGTATGTGAGGAAGGTGCTTGGAGAATACACGACTACACACTCATCGTGTACCATCATGAAGGAGTTGGAAAATACCCCCATTTTCTGTGCTGCCCTGCCTATCGTCTCTCTCTCACCATCTCTTTCATAGCCTCCGTTTGAAGGATCGTGGTGGAAAAGGATACCAGCACTTCTGCATTCTATGACAGGAAGTAGAGTCATCAGAGTGTGTCCCAGCAGCCCATTATAGTATTGACAAATTCCATCACTTTTATTTTTTTGCCCATCATTCTTCCACGGTTCTCGATCAAACCTACCCTTGGCTACCTGCAGGTTAGCTGTTCTGTCTTATCACAGCTAGTTTTCCCTATTTCTTTACTTGTTTTTGTCTCTCACAATCGCTCTCACACACTCTCTCTCACTCTCTTACAGTACTCCTGTTGTCGTCTGTCTCCTTCCTTGTCCGTTGTCTGTTGTCTAGCCAACAGTTTGTCGGGTTTCGCATTGTATCATACCCGGTCCTACACATTCGGAGGATCCCAGTCATCAGCGCATCGTCATTGTTCGGTTGCAGATCCACACACTGCCGACCACGCAACACTCCCTCCCCCACCTTGACTCAAAAATAACAACTATACAACTATACAGTAACCACCTTATACTTTTCCTTATTGCTTGTTTGAATTGACTTTACTTAACATCCGGTAGCCCTTTCGTCCAACACGACCAGCACATCCCTAGACTTTTCCTTTGGTGTTTTCTTGCTAGAAGCTACTTGACCTTACTTTGAAAGCCTTCTAACAACAGCACTCGACTGCAGCTAGCTGTTACTATTACCAACCATCAGCGTTCGGTTGCCCGATCTACCCACACCAGCCCTCCGCACAGCACACACACAGACCACGCACAACCGCGAGACTACGAATACGATAGACCTGCCATGGCCTCTCCGCCGCCTTCTGGTGGCCGGCCATCTCTTACCCCGCTCTCCACGTCCTATCCCCGCCGGACAACATCACCTGAAGATCCACACGCTCCGCCTACGTCATCACCGTCATCACCTCATTCTACATGGCTTCCGCCACTGGAAACCTCAGCGGCTACCACCAACTCGCATTACTATCGACCGCCTCGTTCTAGCCTGACATCGCCAACTCGCTCCAATATCTCTTCGCCAGCCCATTCACCACCTCGCATTTCCCGACAATCTCGGATACAATCACTCTTGGCCACGGATCCTTTACTCTCCCACCTGACCCCCATCACGATAGTCCGCCTATCCGCCTCGGAGGACTTTTATTTCGATCCGGGAGAGAAGGAATGGGCTCTACGTGCCGTTGAAGGTACCATCAAGGTTAACGAATGGGTGCGCGAAGTGGAGGGTTGGAATCGAGAATGGCGGCGGTCGTATCGGGAGAGTAAAGATGCCGGAGATGGATATCTGCCCCCTACAGATAGGCCTAAAAAGCGACGGAAGACGGGCATGGGCTGTATCCGGGAGGAAGAGGAAGACTCTGTGTTGGATGGCTCGAAGCCCGTTCGACGGAGACTCTTTTCCGAGGATAATGGCACTCGCAGGAATGAAAACGTGGTTGTCAAGGATGACACGCCCGAGGTCGGGGCTGTGGAACCTCCGAAGCCTCAGGCGGACCCATCGAGCCTCAGGCGGGGTGGAAAACCACTGACACCATACCAATTGAAGATGCAAAGGCAGAGGGCTGCGGAAAACAATCTAGTGCCAGCTGACGGAACACCAGAGCCGGATCAGATCCTAGTTAAGCCGGTTGAGAAGATCGATCTGAAAGAAACGGGAGAGGAAGAAGAGGAAGAGGGTGATCAAGGCGACGAACTTGAGGAGGGCGTAGAATATTGGGGGAGCTTGAAGCGATCTGTAGTAGAGGGCTATGAAGCCCGGATAGAAGTCATAAAGTCCGAAATTGAAGAATTGGACGTTGATGGTCTTAAAGATAGAGTCCTATGTAAGAATAGCCCTTCCCTCCTTTGACTGACAAGGTGCTAACTGTAGGCCTTAATATCAGCAAATCGTACCGGCACAGCCAATCCATTGACCGACTCTTCTGCTATAATGGCTGCCACAACTCTTCAACTGCTCCCACCGCTCTCACGTCTGACAAAGCTGCTTTCAATCTGGGCTGTCCGTGTTGCTGTCCTTCGCGTTGTGCCCGTTTTCCTACGTTGGTTGCAGATCGCCAAGGACGCCCTCGAGGCGGGCTATACTGCTATCACTCACCCTTCCATCAATCCCGAGTCCAGTCCGCTGGGTAAAGACTGGCGCGGTTTGGCAGAGGAAAGCTATATACTCATGCAGGAAACTATTACGCAAAAGGTAGCTACGGCTGGTAGGTTAATGGATACCATGCTGGATGCTTTGGAAGGCCGTGAAGACGTGTTGCCAGAAAAGTGGATAACCGAGTTAGAAGATGTAGAGGAAGGTGTTAGCCGTTGGGAAATGGACGGAGAAAGGGTTGTCCTGGAAGGTCGTCTGCGTCTTGAGGAAATGAGAATGTGCCAGAGTCGTCAAGAAGATGAGGCTCGCGAGAGGGAGAAGACTTTGCTCGTTTTGGAGCAGGAGAGGAGCGCACAGGAAGCAAGAACAGAGGAGGAGGCAGCAATGGACGTTATGGAGAAGGCCGAAGAGACGGATAGGAAATTGCGGGAGGCCCTTGAGACGAATGACATCGTTGCGGAGGCTATTGAGTTGCCGGATGACAATGAGAATGACTGGGTTGAACCTGACCCAAATCGGGGAGATCTTGGAGAGCTATTTTCCAAGCTGGAAGATGTCGAAAAGGAGTGGTCACTGTCCGAAGAAGATGAAGATAGAGGGAGAAGTCCAAAGAGGGCCGGGAGTGTCGACTCGGTACCCTCACCAAATTGCGTGGATAGCCGCCGAGATCCCCCGGAACCACCTGCGACTAACGAACCGTTGGTGGCTGAGGAGGATCAGAATGAATCCCTCCCTATCGAAGAAGAATCTGAGCTTCCGACTACTGCGAATGGTGCATTCTTCTCGCGCCTTTTCTCGGCGATTCCGCAAACACCGTTACGTAAGGTTAAGCAGACTAGTGCAGAGGCGCGTTCACTGTCGGCGCCGGTTCCATCTAGTATGTCTGAGGAAGCTGCTTCTGGGCCTGCCGTAAGTGTGTCCGCTACTCTCCCCAGCGAAACAGCTCGCCCGCAATTATCGCAGCAACAGCAGGATGAGGATGAGAGGATCCGAAGAACGATAAGCCAACAGATGGAACATAATTCAAGCCAAGGACAGGGTGTGCAGAGCGAACCCCGAACCTCTTCCTCGCCAACACATATGGAGGAGAACCCAGGGGAGGAAAAGGAGGAGAAGGAAAAACAATCAGAGGCGGAGAAGGAAGAGAATGGAGGGGACGGAGAGGGCAAGAATGAGTCGCAAGGTACTTTCGCGGACGATGAGGCGATTCGTCTTAAAATTGTCCAACAGATGGAACAAATGATGATTAGCGATTCCAGTCGGAGCCAGCGAGCAGAAGCCCCAGTCATCTCAGTGACTCCTATTCCCGAGCCAGCACCGACAGCCGAACAACTGCAAACACTGCCCCAGACGTCGAGCGCTCTTGCGGCCGAGGACGACGAACGGATTCGCAAGAGAATTTCTCGAGATATGGAGCGGTCGCTTACTGGAACGATTGCATCCCAGCTGGAGGAGAAAAGGAAGGAAGTTGAGAGTTCACAACCAGCCGTTGCTTCCCAGTCCACCTCAAGTACTTTATCGAGCTCACCTGGGGCTGCTACTCCCCAGCAATCTCAACCTCCCACTGAGGACGAGGAGATTCGACGAAGGCTCACAAGGGGAATGGTGCAGTCTATGTCAATAGGATCTGGCGTGCAGCCCGAAATTGAGCGGGAGAGTCAATCAATCTCCCCGCCGGTTTCCGTACAACCCGCCGCCGTGCCGGTGGTTGGTGCAACTTCAGCCCAACGGTCTCAGGCTCAAGTAAATACCCCTCAGGACGATGAGGCGGTTCGCCATCAAATTCAAAAGGAGATGCAACGACTTCTGGCGTCCGGTGTTACCCTTTCCAAATCTACCGCTGTTGTTGCCGTCGACGAGCCGGTTGAGAAGTCAGCTAAGGAGCCGGCTGAGGAGAAATCTCCATTCTCAACACCACCAAGATCTGTTAGACATCCATCCCCACCTATCATTGGGGATGACGACCAGATACGGCGTAAGATTGTGACAGAGATGGAACAGTTTGTGAACAAGGATGTATGTTAACCCCACATATGAATGAACGAGTTATTAACACACTGGCAGCATGTGGCTTGGACCCCGACTTCGTCTAAGTCTACAGACCGGGAATCGCGGCAACGTATATTGCAACCCGAACCTCGGCCCGTCATTGCTCCCATAGGGGGTACTGATGATGAAAAAATCCGGCAGCAGATCGTTCTGCAGATGGAGGAAACGATGATCCGTGATGCTTTCCCTACAGCCGATGAGCCAGCGCTACAGGAGCCTGTCTCTCATGTTGCGGAAGCAGTAGAACAAACGCTTCCTGTGTCTTACACAACGGCCACTCAAGCTGTCCCAGCACTTCAAGTAGTTCCCCCAGATAGCGATGAGAGAGTTCGCCAGAAGGTTGTTGATGAGATGGAGGCACTCCTGCAAGGTGGAAGCGTACCCCAGCAGCCCCAACCGGCCACTGTACGGCCCGCTCTTCCCGTGCAGCAAACTATTGCGCAACCTACTCCGGTACCAGTGCAACCTACATCTTCGGAAGCCCTAGCAGGCGATGAGGAAATTGAACAGACATTCACCGCTGGGATGGAGGAGTCGCTGAAGGAGGAGCGATCACAGGAAGCCACAGGTGGCCAATCGGAAGCCCAGCAAACAGTGCTGCATTTGGAGTCCGAACAGAGGGCAGGCGAGAAGCCGGGAGCAGAATTCAAGGCAGAAGCTGAGCGCCATCGACTTGCCCAAGAACAAGCTGAGCATGAGAGACTCACCAAACTTGCGCAAGCCGAAGAGAAGAACCCCGGAGCTGAGGCGCACAAAGCAGCCAAACTGCAAGCACAAAGACTCGCCGAAGAAGAGGAGCTTGCCGAAAAGGCTCGTCTGGAACTCGAAGCCGAACAAGCTGCCGAAGCTGGGCGTCTTCTACCTGTCGAAGAGGCTGCCCAAAAGGAAAAGGCTGCGGAGCTTGAGCGGCTTGCCGAAGCCGAACGCCAACGCCTCGATGCTCAGCGCCATGAAGAGGAGTCCGCTGCGGCAAAGGTCTTAGAAGAGCGGAGGGCTGTTGAAGCGGAGAGGGCTGCTGTGGTGGAGGCTGCTCGTCAAGTCTTCGTCAGAGAACAAGCCGAATTTGACGACAGGAAGTTCCAGGAATTGGACCGACAAAGACGTCTTGCTGAAGACGAGCGGATGAGATTGGCGGACATGGCTTTGGTTGAACGGGAGAAGGCGAGAGAGGCCAAGCAACTGGCTGAGAGGATACTGCGCGAGCGGGAGATCGAGGAGAGGGCGAAGGCGGAGGCTCTAAAGCAAGAAGCAAACAGCACTTTGGGAGTCGATGCCTCGGACGCTGAGACGGAAGGGTTCCAAAGCACCGAGACGAGCTCTACGGCTACAGTTGAGGATGATTTTGCCTCTGATGTATTCAACACTGCGGCCGAGTCAGATGGGTCAGGAGATGATCTGGACTATTCAGATATATGGAAGGCGCAGACTGGATACGAGACTCCTCGTCCAACCCAGGAGCCAATCGGTGAAGACGTTTTAGTTGGTGAAGTTAGTCGAAGCTTGGAATCTGTCATGGCTGCTCCTGAGTCTCCCGCTCCAGCATCACCGATGCTCATAGATCAACCTACCGCCACTAAGCCGCCTTCGCCGCCGAATTTGCAGGATCAGGGTTACAAATTGTCGGATGAAGTGGATATCAAGCCTTGTGTTGAGACGCCTTCCGACTTGATGCATGTTCCAGAAGCTCCCGAACCCAGTTTTGATATGGGCAGCACTGGTGACTGTGGCAACGGGAGGGAAGAAACTACATTGACTTTTGACAAGTTACTGGTTGCCGACAATTTGGCTAGTGAATTTGTGGCTTTGGATAGTAGTGAGCTTGAGATACTGGTCATGGACAGTGGAGATATCCGAGCTACTGAGCCCAGCAAGCTGCTACCATCCGCGACATTTGTCGAACCTGTGACCCCAGCTATGGGCCTTGGAAATATCCCCAATCTATTTGCTCCCGGCCAATCTATGCCCGATTCCCCTGAAGGCTCGAGATCAATTGGTATGTACTAGCTTCCAGAGGTTGATACTATTCTAACGGAGACGCAGAGGGTTTCCGACATTATAACAATGAGGACTTTTTGCTTTCGCGTGACTACTCGTTTGACACACCTTCAATCACCCTGGCGCCATCTACGCCCCAGAAAGGGGATTCCCTAGAATACGATCATGATGGAGATTTCGTGACTACTCCCTCGCGCAATGACATGTCTCCCCAATCTCCCGATAGTCGAAACGGATCATCGTTCTCTGGCGCCTCGATGGATGAGGGCGACCAGGCGGATATGTCGGACAGCTCGAGTTATTCCGAACAGGAGGGGAACTTTGAGATTGAGATTAAGCCCGTTGCTACCTCAACTCCAAAGGGGAATCGACGACTCACAGTTTCGACTGGGCTGGATAGTATTGTGGAAGTCCTAACACCGCGCCCCACAGGGGGACAGCACTTCGATGAATCCGATCTTTACCGGAATGACAGCGCTAATCTTGGTGGCTTTTCTAGGGCTAAAGAGAGGGCAGACCCTGTTGGGGATAGCGCTTTCTCCTCGCCGATAGGCCCGGATGGGGCGACAGAGAAGGAAATGCTCCCAATTGAATTGTCAGAGAAGCTGGCGAAGAGGGAGGTCTCGAGGGATCCTACGCGCGCAACTTCGGCTTCTAAAAACCGTTCTGTTGCTCCACGAAGTAGTACACCAACCTTGGGTAAAGGTCTGGTGAAGGATCAGAAGCAGAGATTCACTTTGGGTGCGAGTTCTTCGGTCCCTAGTGTTGCTGCTGGATATAAGGTTTGTATTGCTTCTGTCTTTGGGAGCATAAGTGCTGATTTTTGACAGCGGCCAACAAGCAGGGCGGAGGCTCGGCCTTCTAGTAGGCACGATAATCGCCCTCCGAGCAGGACGCAAGAATTCCACCCGCCAAGTGGAGCGCGAGATACGAAGATAGCGAGGCCCTCCTCCCGAGCAGGTCCGCCGACACCTGGCGGGCCTGACGGCGATGGGTCGAACTCTTCAACTCCAACCGGAACACCTGCCCCTGCGATAAGACCTATGCGGAGACTACGCCGTGATACGGTATCAACCACTGGGGCAAACTCTGACGACGACGATGACCCCCGACGTTTCTTCAACGAGAATACCCCGGAAATGAGTAATCCACCAGACTTTACTAAAGCGCCAAAACTTCAAGTTACCAAGAGACATCCTCGACAGCCTTCGAATTTCTCAAGCGTAGTGACTCCGGTGAAGAGCTCGCGATTCAACAGGGGCCCATACGTGGCAGAAGGTTCTTCTCTGGTTCTTCCTGCCACGCCGATGCTCCAACCAGACCTCGATGACAAGATCAACGAGATTTTGGGTAGCCTACCATCCAAGGTCCTCTTGACAGCGTCGAACCTACAGAAGCTCAGCGAGTCGACCAAGCGGCAACCTCCTATAAAGTCCTTTGACTTCTCGTCTCCTACTTGGATCCCGGGTCCGAAGTCAGTGGAGTCATCCCCGTCCATCGCCTCTGAGGTTCCTTCATATGCCCGCGCTTCTGCTAGAAGGCACAACTCCAGTAGCCCCGGTGACATCAAGCTCTACCACCTCCATCGTACGGATGGTCAAGCGCCTATTAAGCTTTACATTCGCCTAGTGGGAGAAAATGGAGAGAGAGTGATGGTACGCGTTGGTGGTGGATGGGCGGATTTGGCGGAATACCTCAAGGAGTATGCAACCCATCACGGGTCAAAGAAAAGAGTTGTTTCCGAGGGCAGAGTGGAGATCCAAGACCTTTCAACCCATAGCTATCACGGGCGAACACTACATCCATCAAGGTCTATACCTTCCTTCCGAAGCGTGAGTCCCGGGCCCATGGGTAGTCGGCCGAGCTCTCCACTTTCAGGTGGCAATCGCCCATCAACATCTTTCAGCATGCGACGTCCAGAAAGCCCCATGCTAATGAAGCGATCAGAAAGTGAAAACCCGTCACTGCATATCAACCCAACAACACTGCGAGGTGGGCACAACGGCACTTTGGCTAGAAGTAATAAGACATCACCGGTAACCCCTACTGACGAAGCCTTCCCTCTCCAACCAGTGACAGCTGCCCAGTTCACGCCGCCCAACCGTAGTTTGCCGCCTAGTCGCCCTGCTTCCCGCCCGACCTCATCTTCATCCGCAAGCTATCGAAGACCCACTTCACGGCTTTCGTTCTCTGGATCAGCAGCCAACGACTGCGGCTCTGTAAATGGGCACTCGCCGCCACCGCTTCTGCCTCCGCCACAGCCACTCGGCCTCGCTGGTCCAAATGGAAAGTATGTGCACCCGGAGAATCAAGCTTGGGTTGAAGATGTGTTGGGGCAGGTTAGGAAAGCTAGCGCGGACAGGAGGGCGCAGTTACTCGCTGTCGCTGCGGGACATTATGGAGAGGGAGGGGCTGAAGAGGTAGTTGTTGAGGGGTCCATGGCTATAGGTGGAAAGGGGGGGCAAGGGGGGGATTATAGCGGGAGGGAATTTGGAGGTAGGTTGGGAGAGATTGGGAAGGTAGGGGGGACGAGGAGGCTGTTTGTTAAGAAGAGGTGATTTCTTATTCTCTTGCTTCATTTAAAGGTGCCTCGTTTGTGTTGTTTTATTTGTCTAGGCGTTTGGTGGGTGGAGTTTGCTTTTTTTTCTTGCGTTTTGTTCAGTCTAATCGCTTGTTCCATTCTTTTGATAATATGTAGCTTCTCACGGGAATTTAACTAGGGTAGGGGTATTTCCATTTCTACTTTTGTTTATTACTATATCGCGCTTGGATTTCATAGGGCCGGACGATTTGATCGAAACGGGAGGAGAGGGCAATAAGGCATGTCTTTTTTTTTTTTTTTTTCTTCCTACTCCCCGCGCGGGGTTTCTTGTGTAGTTTAATAGGTGGCGACTTTGAAACGAACCACTCTCCCTTCACAAATTTGTTAGTGTTTATAGTTGGGGTGAGTCGTAGTGCGTAGTGCACGAGTAGTAGTTGGTAGTGCGCCCTCGTATCTGGGCGCTTGTCTTCAATACTGGTCCGGGCCAAACGAGCAGAACTTTGAGTGTCAACCCCGAGGGGCTTCTTTATTCACCTCACACGTCTGCCTATCCGATATGATTATCTCCTGCCAGAACACCCTCGTGGGCATAGTTTATTGTGATGGAATAACATCGGTATGGACTTTTTGTTATCATGACCTCCCACACCCCCCATAAGCGTGCGAGTGACATTTTGTGAACTTATTTCGAAACACAGTTTTAGAAAAGCAATCGGGGAGGAGGGGGGGTGAGAGGGACACGAAATGTAAGCATTATAAAGGATAGAATGAACTTGGCGAGGTGTATTGTCGGGGTTCCAGCTGGATGGTAAAAAAAAAAAAGAACTTTGTCAGAAACAGGTTAGACCTTCAATTCTCGGGGGGGTAGGGTTAAGGTGGTGGTTGAATTCCTCGAATTGCAACACGTTTCTGTCTTGGGTTCGTCCGAGAGACTTGGCATTTGGGAATCGCAGTTGCATTGGCGCTTGCGGCGTTCTCCCGCCGCAACTACAGTATCAACCACTTGACTGATATTTTGTAAAACAAGATATCAGAGTATGAGAGCATCTGATCCTGTTCAGGCGTGCGCCCTCTATCTCTCCCCCATTCACAGGGGAACTGCCAAACCCCCAATGCCGGTGAATCTGAAGTGGAGGGGATTTAGTGGATTTGAATGAATTCTTACCGTTGATTGTTGGCTTTTGTCGCAGAATGGGAAGGAGAAACAGTACGTGCAAGTGACTTTATGTGAGTGAGCTGAGAGGGGTATCCGAGGTTGGGTTCGCGGGTGTCCGTGAGGGGTGAGGGTGAGGGTGAGGGGGAAGATATTGGGACGAGTAAGGGGGTGGGTGGTGGTGGTGGTATTACTTGGATCGGTATCATAGTTGTGACATTCCTGCTTCAATAAAACCTTTTTTTCTTTTTTTTTTTTTTGATGAGAGTTTCAAGAACTGTACTAGTACCGCATCACCTTGAAAAATTCGGTAGCTCCGGTCAGGGATTTAATCTCCGGAAGCGACCTTTGCTGGTCCGTGTCAGAGTGATCATCGATAAATAAGACATTGGTGCCAATCCAGTGATATTAAATTTCCGTCTTGCAAGAATGCAACATGATGAAAAGGTAGGTTCTACTAGTATACGATGTAGGAATCAAAGCACAAGTTAGGAGTATATATATCGAATGAATTGAGAAAATGGAAGGGAGTAGTGAGAGGAAAAAGGAGAGCCTACAATGGCCAGAGTTCAGAAGTTGGCAAAGCAGAAGTCAGGACTGAAGGCAAAAGTTATTGTGGAACGAGTTTTGCAAGAAGCAGATATTTGGCCAATTGAATGATGCGAGATTTCCTGTAGCAATACACAGCAAGCCGGAGCTCTCAAATTGGTATATCACAAACGAATAGCCAGAGGAGATAGCGAAGACCAGAAGTCTACACAGCCAGAAGCTTCCAATCTCTTCCAAGTCGTACAATACACAATTAGTGACTGGGTTCAAAAGCAGGAGAAAATAGAATGATAAGGAAATGCAACAAAGGCACAGTGTGTAAAGGAGGTGGAAATTATGTACTGGCCAGAGCTAGATGTCCAGTTTGATAGGTGTTTTTTTGTGAGAGAGAGGAGGGAGAAAGGACAAACAATTAGAAGAAGCTAGTTAGGAGTGAATGCAATATTTCTCTTTCGTGAGTTGTATCCCAATGCTGTGAATCTGAGTGGTAAAGGTAGCGAGATATTTTCCTTTAATAATAAATAGTTTAGAGAATTTCTCATTTGATATCATATCAGCATTCATTTCATCACCAAAAAAGGGAAAAAGTAATTGATTGAGTATCAGAGTACAGTTCTGGAATGGCTTCGTTTTAATTACTAAAACTCTCAACTGCATATATCCAACTTTTCTGAATATTGCAATTCCACATCAAGTCAGCCAGTTTGACCTTACCAATATCAGCAACCTTGACAAGATATTGATTCCTTTTAAATATCGCCAAGGCTATACTTATGCTAGTATTGGTTCTAAAACTATTTGGGCAAAAAGTATGAAGAGACTATGGGATAAATGGCTGGCCAGACTATTACTTTGTGTATTTGCAGATGACATACCTTGTACTCAACCTATGGTAATATTTCATGAGGCAGGAAAGTGCTTATCTTATGAGTTTAATAACTATCCTGGGGGTGTACTTGTTGAATTCAGTGAAAAAAACTTATATGAATGAAGAATTATTTCTACAGTATCTTGCAAACTACCTTATCCCTGGTCTTGAAGGTTGTCCTAGCCTCCTTGCCCCAGACCTAATAGGTTCTCATAAAACCCTCCACCGTTCTTTACCTCCTCCACTCTCATCAGATTATTCCTCCCTTAATTCCTACTGGCTGTACCTCACTCGTCCAGCCCCTTAATGCATCAATTAATAAACCTTGAAAAGATATGATACATGATATCACTGATCACGTAATTCTTGATTGTGAGGAGGCAGATGAGATAGAAGAATCATCTGTTCTTCAGTGCCATATTCTTACAACCGACCATGTTGGTGATACTTTTTATCAGTTCCATACTGAGAAGTCTCATATTAATTGACAATCATTTCCAAAGGTTGGATTGGCACCATCCATACATGGTTGCCAAGACAAAGGTTTGATATTGAGGGGTTTGGGGGACTACCGATAGGCAATTGTATGAGGAATGTAAACTTAGCTGAGAATCGATATGCTGATATTCTGACCAGAAAAGATAATGTAGAAGAAGTCGAATTTTGGCCTACTGGAGAGGAGGAAGAAGATACACCTTTGTAGAGATTGTTTACCTTCTACTCTTCAGGTTCTCAGTCAGTTGATCTTTGTAACTTGTTCTTGCTCAAGTTGAAATACTTTCCTACTTCACTATGCTTGAATATTGACGTTCCCTGGTGGTTTAGTAATCATTGTTTATCAATCAGACACAGACCACCAAAGGCGTCCTCCGGAGATTAAATCCCAGAATGGACCTACCGTATTTTTCAAGTTAATGCGGTACTGGTACTCTAGTGCTGAGGCCTCTGCTGCCCGCACTTGCGTTAATGCTAAAACCCCATCCCTAGTGCAAGGTGATATATATGATGCATGCCATCTATAACGTCAACCAGCGGTGATTCAAAATGTAATGCTTTATGTAATCTGGGTTAGGGATGATTTCTCAAATATTTCTGCATGTAAGACCTAAAGTACAAATTGTCTTATAAAATAGGGTTTATTGGTATATCATAACTTATTTTTGGTTGTTTAATGTAACTACTAAGAGATATAAACCTATGATATAATTCTTGAATCCTTTGCTTGCCTTGAATATATGCAAAAGGTTATTTTCTTCACAATATTCTTTTTATAATTCAATTACGATGGAGCTACATTCAGATAACCAAGTGGCAGTACCCAGCAATACAGCAAATACAAATCACTCATGAGATACTGCTTCTATAAATCGCCATACATTGCGAACCAGGGCCCGAAGAGCACAACAGAAAGCCAATGCAATTGTGGTATGAATCAACTAACTATCCCTCAAGTGCAATTGAATAAAGCAAACTGAATACTAATTGGTAAAATTCAGAATGGCTAAGTGGCAGTGAAAACCCCAACAGCAAATGCTTTAGGAGTTCGAAAATTCCGAAATCGCAAGAAGGCCCAGCAAGACACCAATTCCCCTAGCGGAGAACCCATCGAAGAAACTCCTCTTCCTGTTCCAGCAGTGGATCTTAGTTTACCAAAGCCGATACATCCGGCGGTGGCAACTCCACACTTGTTCTGTCTAGATGATCTACGAAAAGACTATAAGGCCTGGCCTCGACGAGGAATATTTACCATCAAAGCCTGCCCTCGACGCCTACATATTTTGCAAGCCGCCTTCAAGGCAATGGGCAAGTTTGTTGCCAATCACCAAACTAGTGCTACAAGGCGGCCAATTGGACTCTATTTTACATGGCACTATCAAGTCTACCTCTTTCTGAAACTTCAAGTCAAGCAAGAGGGGAAACTGTAGAAGGAAGCAGAGGAGGGAAGATTTGAGCAGAGTAGACTAAGGTATAGAAAAGTGCAGGCCCAGAATGTAGCTGATGGAGGGGGATGTTACACACATGGGATATGGTACTAGACTTTCGAGTCTAAAGATGTGATGGGATATAGCACTGGGAGGTGACTATATTGACTACAACCCACACTGGCGAGAAGTAGGATCGTATCCAGAACTACTCAGCCTCGGTGAAAGATGACAGAGTAATTTATCCAAGTGGATCTATTACGTATTCTGCATTCTTGATAATCTGAATGCATCTGCACATGAGTGCATATATGCAGGAAAGACGGCCATCCAGACTGATCACCTGGTATTCCGTATGATGTTCGCAAATGGGCGGCATCAATTTGAACTTAGTTCATTTGGCAAAGAGATCGAAGGCGCTCTACTGGTGGAGTGCTTGACACCCTCAGACAAATAGATAGTCCGGGGGATCATTTGCTGTAGTGGGGTCATACATCTTCAGGGTCAAACAGTGTTCGCACTGATTAGACCATGGCTGAAGTTTCTAAGGATACTTCTTTTATATGGCCAACCTAAGTACTGGGAAAAGTGTATA